>CM075813.1:13208844-13263374 GCA_037975025.1 Excoecaria agallocha | reverse complement strand
GAAAGGTACTTCGATTTGGAAAGAAAGGAAAGCTTAGCCCCGGTTTATAGGTCCCTATAGAATCTTGGAACGGATTGGACTGGTAGCATATCGATTAGATCTTTACAGTGAACTATCAAAATTACACAATGTTTTTCATGTTTATATGCTCCGGCGATATCGATCTGATGAGCCACACATCATACCAATGCAAGATATCAGCGTCAGATATGATTATACGTATGATGAAGAGCCTAAACAAATCCTGGCCAAGGAAGTTAAACAGCTGAGAACAAAAAGATTCCCTTAGTCAAAGTATTATGGCAACACCATGGTGTACAATAGGTGACTTGGGAACCTGAAGCATCTATGAGGGCTCAGTACCCACAGCTTTTCAATACAAGTATGAATTTCGAGGACAAAATTCTTTAGGGGGAGAGAGTTGTAATACCCCTCAATATACCCTAAAAGAATTATCATTAATTAATTATTATTGCTTATGTTTAATTAAGTGTAATTGTGTGTGAAAGGACCTAATTGCAAAGCTAAAGGGAAAGTTTTGGGGTAATAATAGAAATAAGAGAAAGTTCAAGGACCAAATGGCAAAAGTAAGGTTTGAGAGACATTTGGACCAATAAGAAGAAAGGAGAGAGGGATATTTTGATGGGGAGAGCGGCCACCAAGGGGATTCATTCTCCATTTTCATCTTCTCTAACTCTCCTCTCTCTCATCCTCTCTCTCTCTAGATTTCTTTGAATTGGATAAGAAAAAAATAGAAAGATTTGCTTGGCTTTAAGCTTAAGGTAACACTCTTACTCTTTGGTATGTATGATTTATAGATTAGCTTGTTGGTTTCATAGAGGTGTATTATGTTTATAGAAGGAGAAGTAAGCAAAGGAAAGGGGAAGGATACTCTTCATGTTGAGAAGAGGAAGCACAAACAAGGTATGGGAACTTAGGTTTTTATATGTGCATATATGTTATGATTTTTTTTCATGAGAGAGAGATTTTGAATGTCTCTCATGTTTTTATGGATGATTTTTAAGCTTAAAAGGGGAGGCGTTAAGAGTTCAAGTATACAAGTTTGGTTGAAAACATGAAAATCTGTTTTAAAGGCTAATTGATCAGTCTGTGTATTTTTGCTCATATCTTGAGCTATAGTTGTTCAAATGATGAAATTCCAATTGGTATGGAAACTAGACTTGTATATCTTGATTTTGCTAGAAGAGACGGAAGCTGATTTTCACTGCTTGATAGTGAAATTCGGTATTGACTCTGATTGTGTTGGTTAATGTATCTTTATGAACAGTTTGTGGTTTTTCTTAAATATCTAAAGATTTACAGGTCCTATTGAGGAGATTTTTAATGTTTTGGAAACTGGAAATATAGTCCTAAAACTTTGTAGAAGATAGTGTTTTCAGAAAAAATCCGTTTGGATGTTGAAAGTGAGATGAAATCTGGGTTTTAAAATGAATTTACTGGATTTTTGAGCAATGAGCTTCGAGGCGTTTGCCCCGTCGCTTTATGTCGCGAACGCGACATCAAGCGGTAGCTTTGTGTCGCGAGCGCAACATCAAAGAATGCTCATATAAGCCATTATTGTCTGTCACGAGCGCGATTAACATCGCGGCCGTGACATTTGTCGCGAGCGCGACAATATGCCTTTATTTTCTATTTTTGATACTTGTATTTTATGACTTCAATTGGGATTTAAAATGTGCCTAAGCCCTCCTAAACTTACAAATCATCCTAAATTACAAGTTTACAGTAAGGAACCCTTTAATTGCAAGACTTGCTAATAACTAAAAGGTAAGTCTTATTACCCTGAAATAAAATATGCATGAGTTATTCCTCTGTAATGATAGTATATGATTGTTCCTGTATTATGAGATAACAATGTATGATATTACAGTGCTTGCATTTATTAATGCTATAATGAAATATATTAATACAAGTTCACAAGATATGAAAGATGATTGACTTGTGCCTGCACTTAAAAACTTGGTTGTGGATAGATAGGCATGCCTATAGGGTTATAGTTGCAGCTGCTATAGTCTGACTCTTATGAGTCCACAGTTTGTCTCTAAATGAGACCATAGTTCTGACCCAATGGGTCCATAGATTTATTACCTTCGGGTATTCATAGATTTGATACCTTAAGGTATCCACAGCACCCGTTATCCACTCTCACAGGAAATTTGAGCAGGCAAATTGATAAGATAAATGAAATGCATATACAGTTACAATTATGCATCATATGAACTTTGGTTTCTTTATCTTATCATTTAAATATGCCAATTAGGTTACATTATTATTGTTTGTCTGAGTGATAACCACTCTAAGTGGTTATCAATATATTAGTTATTCCCCACTAAGCTTTATAGCTTAGCACGGGTGTTTATCCGTGTAGGTTTGCAGGGTAGAACTGTTGTCCAGGGACAAAGCCAGCAATCTCCCAAGCCAATATCAGATTAGAAGGAATATTTTGATGTATGAGATTGATATTTTTGTATCTCTTTTGATTAGATATAGATAAATTTGTACTTAAAGGCATGTAAATATTAAGTTATGTAAAGAATAACCAATGACATATGATAGTATAGCTCCAACTTGACATCATTGATATAGTATGAATGTATGTATGCTCATATATGCATCGATAACAGATAACTCACATGATTATTAGGGTTAATGAATGTAATTACTAATAGTAATCCGGATTATCTAGTATAGTCATTACAGGTTCCTCCCATAAAAAATATAGTAGTGGAGCTCAATGGGGTCCTGGTTACTCCTGCCTTGATAACCATGCGTGAACTATTCATCAGATGTGCACGACATTATTTTTGGTATGCAATGAGGGCCATCTATATTGCAAAACGGAGTCCCTTGCTTTCGCCAGCTTTTGTGTCAATATTTGATGACTTAACTTCATCTTCTCTCATTGATTTCTTTGATCCCTCTCATGGATTGGTTAATATTCCTGGTTTCACTTTAGGTACCTTCAAATTCTTCAGTAGATGCATAGATGATAAAGGTTTATCAAGGATAAAGCAGTACTTCAGTGATCTTGAAAGAACTTTGAAAACAGTGGGATCTAAAGTGTTGTTTGCTACTATAACTGAAATATCAGACTATGTACTGAAGGGAGTAGAAGTGAGTGGTTTTGATGGAATGGTGAGTGGCTTTCACCAAGGAATATTGAAATTGGCTATGGAGCTATCACTGCTGGGGATTGCTCTGATGGAAAGTGGTACAAACATAAAGATCAAGTTTGATAGAAGTCCTAGCATCGATGAGTTATATCTTGAAGGTTATTTGCAGGCTATGCTGGCCACAATGTTTAAACAGGAATACCTGAGAACAACACAAAATTTTTGCAGTTCTTATTTCTTGAGTAGTTCAGCCATGTACATGTTTAGTGACCCGAGGAGTCAATTTGGAATGCAATTGCGTGAAAGTGGGATCGATAAGGCAACTTGGGAGGATGAATTTTTCATCCGCCACCAGTTTCATTTGTAATATCCCACGAAATATATTGGTATTTAATTGTAAATATGTTTAGGACATGATCGAAATTAAAATAAATGTTAAGGGCAATTTCATAAAATTGTTAATTTAAGGGTACATGTGCATTATTATAAAAGTAGTGGGGATTGATTGAAAAGTTTAAATTGTCTTCATGCCAAATGTGAGAATTGAGGAGAGATGAGGGAGTGAGGTATAAATTTTGCATAGCTTGGCAAGTGGCCCAATTAGAAGTGGACATGTGTAATTCTAGAGAAATGAAGAAGAGACAAGAATAAAGAAAAAGAAAGAAAAATCTGATTTTTGGATTGAGTTGGCCGGCCACCCTTAAGGTAATCCCATCAAAGAAAAATTTAGTGGTATGTCTAAAGGCTCATCCCATCAAAGAAAAATTTTCAAAATTCAGTCACATAGCTTGGGAAATAGAGAATTTAGTGGTATGTCTCTTAAGGTAATAACTGTTTCTCTTATTTTTCTTATTCTTCAATGAACTTATAGTGATGGGAATTTAATGATTTGAATGGGTGTTTATATGTGAGTGATCTTATGGAGAAGGAAGAGAAAAGTAGAGCAAGAAAAACATGTAGAAGGAAATGAGAGTTTAAAGGAAGTGATTAGAGCATCAATAAAGGTATGGGAGTTAAATTATTGTTCTATGTATTTGTAGTTGAAATAAAGTGTTATATATGTTTTAGGTGATCTATAGTTGATTTTTGAGCGAATAATTGAATGTATAGTGCATGAGAAAGATGATTTGTGCTTTAGAAAGAGACAAGGCGAAAATCTGTTTTTGGTTCACATGAACCAGTTTTAGTAAAAATGGCATAACTCTTTTTTTATATGTCGGATTGATGTGATTCAAGTTGGATATGAAATTTAAGACATAGATCTACAAATTTTTAGAAGAAACCGGGACCTAAATCTGTCTCTAGAGTGTCCGAAAATGAGCTTGAAGTGGACAGACCCCTGCTGTCCGTCCCATGAGAGCAGTCTTCGGTTTTTATTGAATAATTTGAGATTTAGAAGTCATATTTGAATTATTTTTGAGGTTTTAGAAACTAGAGACATAGTGGAACAACTTTTTTGAAGGACACTTTCCCTAAAAATGATGTTTACTAGGTCAAAAATGGCATAGAAGTCGAACCTGAAAATCTGTCTTTGAACGTTTTGGGCCTCAAGGTTACTAGGAATTTGGTAGTAACCGTAAGGTACCCCAGTGTTTAGTCCAGACCCTAAAAAAAGACCTGCCTCACAGTTACTAAGGTTTTTATAGTAACCGTGACCCCTTTAAAAAGTGTAGAACATGGTTATTACTCATCCGGTAATGACCGTGAGGTAGTCTAGCGTAGTCCAGACCCGAGAGTGCAACTAGGTCACAGTTATCATGAATTTGATAGTAACCGTGACCCTACCTTATTTTTCTTAATCTTAATTTTAAAGTCTCAAATTGTTATTAAAGTATGTTAAGCCTTCCTAAATGCTTTTAGAGTGTTTTAATTGTCAAAATAAGAGTAAGAAATGATATTAAATGAGCGTAAAACATAGTGAATTAATGAAGTAGAGTTAAACATATACTAAGTCTTAATGCATAAGCATAAGAATTTGTACAATAAATTAATATGAGTGAACATGAATAGCATGATTTAGTGAAATAAAGGCATGATCTATGGCATGTGTCAATGTTATGTTTCTAAAGATATGCAATAAAATGTACAAGTAATGAATGTGAATGAACATGATAAATGGTAAGCATAATGTTATAGATTGCATGACAAATAATACTTATATTAATGTTAATGTTAAGTGTATTTGAAGTTCAAGGGAATATAAATTGTTTAGTGATTTTGTTGCATGCTCTATTTAATGTGTTATCTCTTTGAATCTGAATATATTAAAGGTGATAACTTTGAGTGATTAAAGACTACTTGTAAGCCTGAATTTCACATAGTAGTGGATAGATAGACATGTCTATAAAGGAAATAGTGATCGCAGCTGCTAGTGTAGTGTTGTCACCGAAAGGTGACTAGTTTAGTATTGTCACCGGAAGGTGACTAGTTTAGTATTGTCACCGGAAGGTGGCTAGTGTAGTGTTTGATACCTTTGGGTATCTAGTGAACCGAGACTTTTATGTCTCTTGTACAATATCTAGTGTTTGTACCCGTATCCACCATTTATGAAAATTCAGGCAATGAAAGTGATTCGAATATTGAATAATGATAAGTGACTAATAATTACATGGTCTTATGCTAGTGTTAGTGCTTTTCAGTGAATATTGAAGTGAAAGTGAAAACTGTATTGTGATTGTTATTGAGTGTGTAATTATTATTAAGTGTGATTAATTGCATATACTGAATAAAAAAATGACATAATATTATTGTTATGTATTAGCATGCTACATTGATTGTATTTGCGACTTCGATAAGAAGTCAATTATACTGCTTACTCCCCACTGAGTCATTGCTCAGCACGAGTGTTTTCCTGTGTAGGTATTCAAAGATGAGGAAGTACTTTTGTTAGAGTCAACATCTGCAGGCCACTAGAAAAGAGGCAAGTGAGGACTAATTTTGATAATGTATTATTTAGTCATAATTGTATAATGTAAAAGATTTGAACTATATGTAATGAGCTAAGTTGTATTTGTACCTTAAATATATGATATACCAGTTGTATAAATATATTTGGTATAAGAGATTTAATAAAATATATGTAAATAAAATGGTATTAAGAGCGGGCATTACATTATTAGTTCAGTCTTGAGAACAATACTGCTTTCCCACCTAGTGGCAATGATGAAGAAAATGCTAGTGAAGAAGAGACTCAAGCCTATAGGCCCACAGGGGAGGCTGAGTTGGCAAATGACTTTAGGAAAGGGGTAGGATAGAGGACTGTATATTTGAGTTTTGTGAGAGGAAAGGGGAGGCAAAGAAACTATTGGCCGGTGGCATCATTGGGAGTAAGGAAAAGGAGAGAGTAGATTGTTTGGCTTGTTAGGCTGCTTCTTCTTCAGGATTTGGCCCTTACGGTTATTTCTTCTTCTTTGTTCATTGTTGTCATTTACCGTTATCTTTTTCTTTTCCAGTTGGTTGTAATCAAATTCCAGAACTGCTCATTAGTATTTGAATCACTACAGATCAATACATACAGTTCTTCACTATTCATAATTGTTGAGTGTGTTTGGCGTTGACTATCAAAATCTTTATCATTATTGGATTAAATAATTAATATATAACTAATAGATTATATCACCCATAGACTGTAAACCTCAATCCTAAAATCAAAAGTACCTTATTTGATCAGTAAATTGAGCTCTTCTGTCTGGCACCCCAAGCTCTTAAAACCCAATTTTGTAGGTCTCTAAATTGGTTAAGGCAGTACTTAGCCATGTTTGGACAAAAATCATTAACTCATTAAGACAAAAATCAAAATAATGACAGTTGCTCAATATTTTCTTAACATTTATTTAATCCTATTAATAACAAATTGTAAACCTCAATACAGAAAAGGGAATTAGAATCCTAAACCTCAAGCCAAAAAGTCTTAATCAAACCTCAAGACATAATCAGGTACACCATATAATATTTCATCTCAAGCAATTAGCAATCCTCAAGACATACAATTTTACAGATGAAATTTCCTATTAATGTCAAGAAGTAAATGTGAAAAGTCTATCTACTAATTAACAAGAATGTGGCAAAGTGATAATAGGCAAGTTATCTGCTTAAAACAGAGTAGAAATTAATGATGGTTGTCCATTCTTCAATCGATTTTAGTGTAGTAACAATCTTTCAAAAGAAAGCCGCAATCTTAAATATGCCACCTAAAATGACCATTTAAGCAAGGCTACCAATCATATAGACACAAAGCTATGCAGGCCATTAGCCATTAAAAACTATAAAACCAACGACAAAAATGATTGCTTATGCTCTAAACATGTCCAAAAGAAGCAAGGAAACCTAGATTATGCAATAGAAAAATATCATTCCCAAAATACAAATCGAAATGAGTAGATCATGAAGGAGAGGAGAAACTGACCGTAAAGAGAAAATCTGAGCAGAGAAATGAGTGGTCACCAGTAGAGGATGGCATCGACAGGAGAAGATTGGTACCGATAGGGATGGAGATGGCGACGACGGCAGCTGCTGAGGCAGTGAAGATGAAGGTAGAAGACATGTTTTATGTTTAGACTTGTAGATAGAAAGGCTATAATGAGAAATACGTGGATAAATAAATGGAATGGGGAATACATTATTAAATGTATTCAAAAATCCATCAGTAATTAGGATTATACTACATAATTAGGTATTTATGTTACCAAACACAGGATTTATTACATAATTAATTACATTACATTACTTTACATGCTATCAAACATAGCCTAAAAGTTTTCTATGTATATTGCCATATTTTTATATATGATTATATTGTGTATTTTATTATGGGAATTATTTTAATAATGTTAAAAAAATAATTATTTAGGGAAAAAGGTGTGTCATAAAATATTTGGAAGGGGTGGGATTGTTTTGAAAAAATGTAGAAAAGGCCTGCGTGATTACTTGGGGAATCGCATGGTACCCGCATCTGAAGGTGCAAGAGGCAGCAGCGTCTTTCATGTGGCGAGCCGCGCATCCCCCAAGACACCACGCTGAAGACGCAGCCATTGATTGTGTGGTCAACACCGAGCTGGCCCCCTTTTCTACAGCTGCCCCCGCTAGTTGATGTCGCAGCTGCCGCCTGCGTTGTCAGCCTCTGTGCCGTTAAATCAACCTGATGTTAGAGCATCAAAATGTCGCAATACATTGACATATAGAAATAAAATATATTTATATTATAATTTAATTTAATTTGAAAGAAATTAATGCATTATTATTTGTAAAATATGTTCTAAATGTAAATCGAAATTTGTATTATTAATTGAAATATATGTTTAGTTGTGCACCAAATGCGGGTTAGGTTAAATTTATATAAATATTAAATTCGTCAGTATAAATATTAATGCATGTACTTAGTTTATACTATAATATTATTTGTGAAAATAATAATATAATTTGGAAAGTTGCATGTATAGGGACTAATTGAACTAGGATAGTGTGTTAGAATATTTTATATTTTTGTGTCGTATTTGAAAATTATCATAATAAATGAGAAAAATTATATTAAAAAAGAGATTATGTTATAAAAATAACAAAATTAAAAAAAAATCGCAGTATATTTTACAATTATATTGTATATTTTACGCAATTAAAATTTGATATATTATATAATTTATGTATTATGTGGTAAATATATTATTGTTATGCGAAATTTATTTGTTTTAAATTTACAATTAATTAGTAATAATGATTAATTTCACCAATGTATAATGTTTATATATCCTTAAATTATCATATATTGCATCTGCGTCATCATCATCTGCTAAATCCACTGCCATCCAACTTAACGATTCTCCATTGTACCTTGGACTTTTATATATAATTCTAGAAATCATGTCATTCATGCCTAAACCCATTTTAACATGAATATTATGACGCAATTCAGCAAGAGTTGGCTTATTTTTTTAGTCTTAATCTTCTTGTGATGACATTCGGTAAATATATGTCATATTCAAAGCCTGCCGCTCCATAACTTATTTTTCCTCCGGTGTGCAAATAAAATTCAGTATATGATGACATCTTCCGACTACCTATAAGTCAGAAAATTATTACGACTTTTATCTTAAATTATTATGTGCAAATTTACTAATTTCCTAATTTAATATATGCTTTGCGATTTTTCTACTATAAATCATATTTAAATTTTCAAAAAACACATTCTTGCACACACAATAAAAACAAACAAATATATTCACTAACAGATTTTATTATCACAATAAATTTATTGAAAAACATATTTTTCATAAATTATAGCAATAATAAATAATTTTTTACTATTATCAAATCTTATATTAATATATATGAGAAGAAAAAATTCACTAAAATTAGTAAAATACCTGATCTCGGTAATGATTATAGCTGCGATCTTGTTACAGCCGATCTCACAACTTACTTCTGTTTAAAAATAATTAAAAGAAATTATATATTAATCACACTATAATAATACTTATATATATAAATTAAACAATAAATAATTAAAAAATTATCTGTTCCAATCGTCGATATTAAAATATACGCTAATGCGATAAATTTTGATCTGCTCACCAATTAAAATGTTTTTTTGACTACTTTAATAAAATTCTCATCAACTGAACTAATTTTGAAAAATGATATTGAACTCTGCATAGAGAGTTTATATACTCTCAAAGTCTAAATAATTCAACGACTTATCAAAGACAGTTGAAAAGTTGGGGCAAGGGTTACTGTAGCGCGTGAAATACAGGTACACGTGGGAGACAGATGACAACGTAGGTGGCAGATGCATCATCATACAGAGGGCGACATGTGGCAGTTGCAGAAAGGGGGCCGGCTCGGTGTTGACCACCCAGTCAATGGCTGCGTCTTCAGCGTGGGGTCTTGGGGGAGGCACGGCTCGCCGCGTAGAGGACGTTGCTACCTCCTGCGTCTTCAGATGTGGGTCCCACGCGATTCCTCAGGTAATCATGCAGGCCTTTTCTGCATTTTTTTAAAATAACTCCATCCCTTTTAAATATTTTATGACACATTAGTTTCCCTAAATAATTAATTTTTAACATTATTAAAAAATAAACTCCTTTTATTATTGGGCAATTAAATCATTAATTGATGATAATATTGATTTGATTAAATATTGGAGTGTATATCATGGAACTTGTGTGGCTAAAATTATCAATCTCAAATGTGCATTAGTCAGATCATCAGTTGATCAAAAAATATAATTAGTTCGAAATGGAATAGCATTTTTTTATTTTAAGAAAATAATAAAATAAAGGAGTAATAATTTGCTATGAAACATGTGCTGATATTAAAATTAATTTCCTAATATGAATTTCCAGCAATAAAGATAAACATTTCCTCCTTCTGATAAGGCTGATTTTATATTGAGATTTGACTAGGCGCTTAATATCATTAATAATATTTCTTAAAAAAGTTTTGCACGGAGAATAAATGAAGGATATAAATAAAAGTTTATTTATCTGAACCATTCATATGCATGATAATATAAATAATGTTACGTGTCATATTGAACAAAATTATTTCTCCAATTGTATATATATATTTTTTAGTTTATAGGAAGTATTTATGAAATAAATTATTAACACATTGTTATATGTAAAAACGTAATTTTTATTTTTGCAAACAAACAATTAACATTTTCCTTGAAAAAAATAAATACAATTAATGTAAGTAGTAGTAAAATTTTTCTTTGAGACAAAACAGAATTTTCAGCATTTTGTTCAACAAAAGAAAAATAATTAGTTACTAACTTGGTGCAGAGATCAGGCTGTTCTGTAACTAAATTATTCTTTATTTCAAATAATAATAATAAAAATAATAATAAATAGCTTTAATTAATAAAGAAACAATAAAAAGGAACTTGGTGCAGAAATTAGGCACAATACAAAGAGTATAGTTTCTCAATAATAATAATAATAATAATAATTTGCATTCAAAACAATAACGATAATAATAATTTAATAACAGTAATTAGCTAATTTTGAAGACGGCAGTCGGCAGGAGCTAAGCTGTAGGCAATGTTATTAAAAGAGGACCGGATAACGAACCGAAGAGTTTAAGGATTCGTGGTTCGATCGGTTCTTTGGAGTTCAACTGGGTTTTTTTTATTTTTTAAAAAATATATTATTTTTTAAGTTTTATATAAATATTATGAAAATATCACTATATAAAAAAATTAAAAATAATTTTAAAAAATATATTTATCATCAAACATTAACAATAGGACTATATTTTCAAGTCATTCAACATTTATAATAAAAATTTAAGATAAATATAGTAAAAAATGTAAATTTTTAACGAAATTCTTCAAATATAAATTATAAAATTTTATTTTATTTATAAAAAATTCATTAAATTATTTGAATTTTAATTATTTTGTATTTATAATTTTATTTTATTTTTTTCCAGAAAAAATAATATTGTATAAATATTTTGGACAAAAAGTTGGTTTTCTAAAATCAAACCGATTTTTATCATTTAACCCGGTTTTCCGGTTTTATCCCGGTTCAACCGGTTTTTTGGCGGTTTGAAACAGTATTTCCCGGTTTTCATCCATTGAACCAACCGGACCAGCCAACGGTTCGCGGTTAAACCGGTTCGACCTCCCGGTCCGGTTTTAATAACCATGGCTGTAGGTATATATCGGTTGACGATGAAACCGGTGGAAGCATCATCCAAGCAAAAAGTACCACGTGGCATGTAAATTTCCATCTAGTAAAACTGTTGGTCAAGTAATTTAATTTCGAAAATATTTTTCGTATAATAATGTATTTTTTTAAAAGGAATTTTCGTGAAGAGAAAGCAACAAATTAATTTTCTTATATGGTAGGGTGGGTCATAGCTATATGTGGCGACACGTTTGCGTAGACGCAAGACTCTATCAAATTTCAGATTCCTTTAATTCCTCCTTTAAAGCACCTTCTCATCTACCCCCCACACACCCAATTTATCGCCACCTTTAGGTTGCTTCCTCCTTTATGCAATATCTTTTTAGATCAAATTAATGTTCAATTAAATACAAAATATGAAAAAAAACAAGTTATATCTATACTGATAATTACGAAAAAAAATATATTCAAGGTATAATTAAATCGGCCCAACAATATTCAATAGAGCCTAAAATTTATCAACAAAAAAGGAAAAGTTATGAGCTGAAAGATAAGATATAAAGACGCAATATCCGATCAGACTGATGGAATGTCCTGTCACGTCTAATCCACCGACACAAGTAAGTGCCTATACCTTTCACTTGTTCCCTATTATATCGCTGCACACCTACTCCAATGTCAGTTATCACGTCCAAGACACTCAACTACCCCTCCCAAAAATCTATAAATAGCCTAAAACATAATGGTTCTAGATAGTGATTATCCGAGACTCTCTCTAAAAACTATTCACTTAAATTTCAGAGTACTAACGTTCGGATCCGATCGGACACTCCTTCTCGCAGGTCTATTCGGCCGACTGAATCATCAGCTGTTGACTCTCCTTGTTACGGATAAAGACAAAAACAGTTTTATCATTTACGAAAATATTGATTTATGTAAAACTTTTTCAATATTAATTTTCATTATTCACAAGATTTAAATTCGAGACTTTATCTACATAGCCCGAACTCATTAAATTTGTAAAATTTAGACCCTCACCATTTCTTCATAAGTAATTATTTACAATGTTAATGAATTGATTAATGTAATATAATCATTAATTTATTTACTATTACAAATACTTTTTATAGGTTAAATAGAATAAAATATCTTTTGCTATCTCTGTATTTATAAATTATAATTTGATAATTAAAGTCTAATCCATTAAAAATGTATTGAATTTTTAACTATTTAGGTGGGGGGAATTGATTGTTGCAATCATATATGACTAAAATTATAATTATGTTACGAAAACATTTGTCAAAACAATTCATTCATTTATTATATGAAAAATTAGCGACGTAAAAAATATGCCATGGAAATGTCACTTCGACGGAGAAAAATAAAAAAGCAAAAATAGTCAAAGCATTAGCAAATTTCAGTTTCCAATCCAATTTATTTGAGTAAAAAAATAAATAAATAAATTTCAAAAATAGAGAAGCGAGTCGTTCTTTTTTCTTATTTTAATTTTAATTTTAATTTATTTAGTTTAGGGCTTTACACGGTAACGATAGTGACGAGAAAGACACGATCTTGCCACGTCAGCCGACCTAAATTTAGACCGCACGATGTATCGTCATCAGTATAAATCTTGATCAATTAACTTTCTCATAATCGGACGGTCCGCCAGTGTTGATTCGTAAAAGTATGGCCAACCACGTGTACGGCCATTAATGCACGCTGTGATATTTCGTCCCGTGAGTGATAGACAATGTCTTTTTAATTTCTCGAACGGTATGTGATATTTTGGAATTAGGAATATCTCGATAGAGCGTTTGAAAGCGTATAAACAGAATATGCCAAAACTAGAGGCTGTAACAACTTCTAGTTTCAATGTATTTCTCTTGATAATACGGCGATATTTTGTCAATGTATCTCCGTCTTCCTCTTCCCTGGGACACCTATATTAAGGGCCAAATACCGCGTCTATACTCCATTCATTTTCACCGTTAAAAGCTTCCAATCTAATTGGATACCTAAATTTTTCATCCTCTCTCTTCTTCTATTGTTCAACAATGGCGTTAAAGAAAACCCTAGCCGAGCGCCTGTTCAAAATTTCTAAATCATCTAGCCAGTCCTTGACGAATTGTCGCATTTCCTCCTCCACCGTTCAAACTCGGATCCCTCAGAATCCGAGCAAAACCAACATTGCGCCGGATCCAGGAGATAACGGCATATTCCGGAGGTTGTTTCACAAGAGAGCCAGTTTTCAGCCTTCCTTCTCTCCGGAGATCAGATCGATACCAATGGGTGCTAATCTCAGGGAGAAACTTAGCGCTTTCGATATTTCTAGGGATAGGATTAGATTCGATGGATTGATACCTCCGGCGATTATGGATATGAATATGTCACCGCCGGTGAGGGAGCAGGAGGATGAAGGATTTACGGTGGAGGATGCGAGAAAGCTCTTGAAGGTGGCTCAACTGCAGATGGTGAAATCGCGGTTGAGTGAGATGGAGAACAGCTGGATACCGTATTCGGAGTTTGTTCGGATATGCGTAGAAAGCTGTTCGGATCCGGCAGAAGGAATCCGGGTCGCGAAAACGCTTGACGAATCGGGGACGGTGATTGTGTTGGGAAATGTGGTGTTCCTTAAACCAGATCAGGTAAAATCATCGTCAACTTTCTAAATTGAATTCAAAATATATAATTGAAATTGTTTATGTCTGCTTATTTATTTGTTTTACAGATTTAACATTACCATGCATATGGTCCATGGAAACTGATTTCAGTTAACCAGATAAATAACAAACAATCTTTTAGTTTTTGAATTTCTTTGAAAAATCTGGCGACTACCGAGAACTGATATTGTTTATAATTATTTTTTTGTGTGTTTTCTTTTTCAACAGGAGAATGAAACTTTGTTGTTTCGCAAGATCTAAGGACATAAAAGCCCTTCAGTTTCTACGGTGACAAAGACTGTTTTCATCAATGGAATAAGGCTTTTTGGCTTTTAAAACCACCACCATTAAGCCTTATCATCCGTCCAAAACCCAATTTTTTTCTGAAAAAAACAAAGTATATTAATTTAATGAAGAAAGAGGGAGCCCTAAAATTTTGTAAATAACAAGAGAAATAGAGGAGAGAAGAAAAAAAAATTAGATGAAGAAACTATTCATTAATTGGGTTAGAACTAATTTACTTAGGTTAGATTGAATTTTTTGAAATCACAGAAAGGATTTTTTTTTTTTATTCTCTTTCGTTTGGGTTTCACTTTACATTTTTAGGTGATTCATTTTTTTTTTTTTAATATCTTCAATTCAGTTTTTATAAAAAAGTTCAGATTTTTCGAAATATGGCATAGAATTTGATGAGATTTTTGAATGGCATACTACTAACATTTTTTCACAGGAATTTTCCATGATTTTTTATAATTTTTTTACAATTGTTTTCATGTTTCTTGTGCTAACAATAATAAAATATAAAGCTTTGAGAAAAGAAAGAATTGCATATAGAGCTATCCTTTACCCAAACAAATTTTTGTTTGTGTGATTTTTATTACAGATAGTGAAATCCATGGGAGGACTAATACCATTCCCAGCAACAAACCCAAAGGATCCAAGAAGAAAGGAATTAGCAGAACTGGAGAAACAGAAAGCAGCCATAGACGCAAAAGCAGAAGCCCAGGTTCGCAGAGAACTCTGGTGCGGTTTAGGCTATATGGTTATCCAAACAGCAGCTTTCATGAGACTTACATTCTGGGAACTCTCATGGGATGTTATGGAACCAATTTGCTTCTATGTGACTTCCATATATTGCATGATGGGCTATGGCTTCTTCCTCAGGACAGCCAAAGAACCTTCCTTTGAAGGCTTTTACCAATCCAGATTTCAAGCCAAGCAGAAAAAGCTCTTCAAATTGCATAATTTCGATGTCGATAGATATAATGAGCTTAGAAAAATTTGTTACCCTTCTTATTCCCTTGTTTCTTCAGAACAGAAATCCCCTGATTCTTTTCATTCTTAAACCAACAAGTGCTAATACTAATTCTCAAAACAATTATAGTTGATTTAGAATTATACAGTTTTTGTTACTCTAATTCTAGAATTTAGGTGCGGCTTCTATGTAACCTTGATGCCGGAGAGTGTAACTTAACCCTTCTTTTCTATACAAAAAGATCGCTCTAAATTCTAGCTCTAACTTGTTTTCATCCTCGTTTGGGATTTTCATATTTTAATCCGGTGTTAAGCTTGTGCCATGAACATATGAATATTATTCTTTATGCCCTTTAAAGGAGAAGAATAAGAAAACCAAACTAGCTGATGGTTGATAATATTCCGATTTGAGAGTTAAGAAAGCCTACTCAGTATTGCTAGAGAATTTATGTTAAATCAGCTGACTTAAGCCTATATTGAATGAGTTTGATTTTCTTACTAACATTTAGATCGTGCAAGACCACCAGCTGTGAATTTAAAGGATAACACAGTTCGGGAAAGAAAAATACTTTGAAGATATTGTATTTTAAGTTTTTCATAGACAAATAAACGGCGCTTAAATTTGTTGTTTTCATAGACAATTAAAATAACACTTTGGTCTGCGTTGGCGGGCATCTTTCTCAGGCATGGACTTTAACCCAGAAAGCCACTGAAAGGCAAGTGGGTGCCGTTCATTCAAATGAAGTTTGTTTGAAATTATGCAGTCAATAGAATATTTCATCCAATTACAAAGAGAAGAAAATTATAAATAGTGGAAATTTCAGTTTCAATTTTTCCGTTTTCAGCAAATGACGTATTAATATTAATTAATTAATCTAAATTCCATTCTAAATTATGGAAAAAAATTCACCAATTAATGAATAGCCCATATTTTATTGGATGAGCGGCTTACGTTTAGCCTAACAAACCATCACTCCATCAATCTTTTTTCAAAAACAAAATTAAAATCATTGGTCTAATTTATTTTCCACCGACCTCATGAACTAGTACAAGAAAAAGAAAATTGAGATTGGATATGTATATATTATGTTAATTGATGAGGTCAGATTTTTTTTAATAGAAAAAATAGTGGTAGTTCGAATTCAATATATATTTTTTTATAAATATTTAGATAGCGTTTGTTAATTTTAAAAAGTTAAAAATAAAAAAAAATTATTCAAATATTTTCTACTTTTTTAAGTATTTATTAAAAAAATAGATCCAACAAAAAAAAATTACGTAATTCTTTAATCACCTATATTTTAAAAAATCAAGATATGTATATCTTAATATAGGATTAAGATATACATCACAGTATTTTATTAGATAAGAAACAAGTAAAAAATTGAAAAAAAATATTTTTAATTCATCCCAAAAAAATTTAATAAATAATTAAAAAAAATTTAAAATATTTTTCAGTTTTATTTTAAATATTTCATATTTTAATTTAAAAAACATTTCAATTTTATTTTAAAATTTTTTATTTAAATCGATTTAACAAACAAACGTTATTTTAAAAAAATATTTGTATTATGTTTTCTTTTTTTCTGTAATAAATAATATTTGAAAGTTCACAATTAATCTATTGTATGATAATTTTTAAAATTTTTTAATTAAAAAATTTATTTAAAAAAATAAATATCAAAATATTTGAATTATTCAATTTTAGTATTTAAAATTATTTTATAATGCAATTGCCATGCAACTTTTAAAACAAAAAGACAAACGTCAAGTGGCCTTTACGGCAGCTTTGGATGGTACTGAACTTGTAAAATACAAACTTATGTCCAAACAAAACCTAAGACAGTTTTGATTTTTATTGGGGTAAATATGTAATATTGAAAAAATGAAAATAAATAATGGAGGACAGCTGCAAGAGTGTGGGCGCCTACCGTTGAAGACTCTGTTCCGTATTTTCCAATTTTTATGGGTTTGAAAGTCAAATATCATAAATTACAAAGAAAGAAAAGAAACACACAATTTCCTCCGCAGTTCGCATTTACAATATTATAGTTTATTCTATTAACATATATTAACTTAAATGCCATTATTATTTATTCTATTTACAAAAATATCTCTACTATTATCAAATTGGTTCACGTACGTTTTGTTACCAAACTGAAATATTAAATTAATTCACATTTGCCATTATTTGATATTAAAAAATGATTCATATTTACTCTTATCATTATAAATAAAAGCAAAGTTGAATTATTTTAGTAAGAGTTGGAACATTTTAAAGAACAAATTTAAGATAAATATATACTATTTATATAATTTATGAAGTGATTTCAATATTATTTTCTTGGTTTGAAAAATTAACATTTTAGAGTGGATCGGATACAGTATTTAGTGCCACAAAAATGAAATTTTTACTATAAACTAGAAATGGATGTCATAATAAATTTAAATTAATTGTAAGATAAAGAAACTTGATGTGCATAAAGAAAATTATTTCCTTGGAATAATTAAATGGGTTTATTCTTATTGACCTCACATGCTATGTGAGACCCATCTATATCATCTCATAAAATTATGATTTCTGTAGCCAATTTTTATGTGTTTAATTTATTTAATAATTTTTCTTTATACAATAATATTTACTTTCTGTCATCTGAAGATAGAAAAAAAAAATTACTTTTTAAAAGGAAAAGAGAAAAGTAATTCTTTTACGAAAATTATCATACCTACCAAAAAACTTTAAACTCTTATCAATAATTTTTGCTTGATGGGCAATTCAATTCCATAATTAAAAGATCAGTAAAGAAAACTATTTTAAATGCTATGAAGAAACTTGTGGATCTTATTTTTGGGCCTAATATCTTTCATTAAGGATTCAAGTGGGCTTTTGGGCCCATAACCTTTGTATGTAAACTATAGAGTAAGAATTAATGGGTTTATTTCATGTAGTTAAAAATTGCCCAAACTATAATTAATGAAAAAGAACAAAAGAAAACAGAAACTTGTTAAGTTTAATTATATTATCATTTTAAAATATATATTCAAATTCATTTATAGATTCTACTAATTTTATGAAATTTGATTTAATTGCAACAAAATTACCAAATAATTATTAATAATTTTCAACAGATTTTAATTTAATTTTTTTGAACTTATAATATCAAACATATACCAAAGAAAACTCATTTAAAGCTTCTCCTAAGATCTAAAAGCGTTATTTTCACAAAAACTGAAGAAAATAAAACTTTTATAAGAATCTACAGAAAAAAAAGGTAAATATTTATGGTCTCTGATCCTTAAAATGCATAAAAAAAAATTGATGATATAAAAAATAAGAACATTTCCAGTCAATCATTCAAGTTATTTACCTACTTTTCCATAAAAAAAAGGAAAACATAAATTCATACCTACTCTTCCATCTAAGCTATATTTCTCTCTCTTTTTTTTTAATAATTATAATAAAAAAATATTTCATATATATAATTCTTATTGGCCTAAAATTTATTATGATACAAAAGATGAAGTTATTGCGGTATGCATGGTGAAAGTTCTGGACAGTTTAATTCCGTCACCATATTGTTCAAAATTATCTTAATAAGATAAAAAGCAAAAAACAATTACATATTTAAATTGGGTGCTGGAAAACTTAGCTTATCTAACACTAACACGTTTTCTCTAGTTGGTGTGTGATCTTTCTTCAGTTTAGGCTTTTTAATATCACTGTTCTATCAAAAGTAGAGTAGAACAATAACGTGATCTGTTATCATCAGATCTAATTGTTGTAAAGATTAAAACGTTTTAGGAAAATGTTTGTAAAATCATTTTCTAAAAATTCACACACTAACACTCATTACTTGGATAAAAATAATTGTTCAAAATCATATCACAAATCAATTTGATTTTTTTCCTAAAAAGAATTGTTCTTTGCTTAAATATCCATTTGAAAAAGGAAAGCAAAATTGTGTTAATATTTTCAGCTATCAAAAACTGACTTAAGGAAATATTTTTTCTGGACAATTATTTGTAGCCGTTATCTTGTTTTAAAGCAAGGATAAAAAAACAGTCTTTCAAAATTAAATTGGAAACATTTTCAATTATTTGTTTACATCTGACAACTATATTATTTTTCCTATATATAATGTTGTTTTTCAAGTATAAAATATGAGTGAAACACTTTTATTTTGAACACTATATTGCTGTAAGTTTCAATTCATCATAAGCATCATTCACATATTTTCAAATAATTATAGTTTATGGTTGTAATAATATAGTGAGGCTTATCAATTATGTGAAATAACTTGTGGTTAGGTTGATAGGGTCTAGGAAAAGAAACTAGCAAGTATTTAGATTCTTTTACTTGGAAAAAAGAACAAGTATTTGGATCTTGTTACTTGAAAAAAATGATTAAGGATTTTTTAGTTTTTCACCTGAGAAAAAAACTTGGATAGCTATCATATAAAGGCTTTTGATTTTTATCCGCAAATATAATTACCTTAAAAGAGAGATAACTTTTAAGACAATTTGTCTTAAGGAAAGAATGTAGGCAACGGCCAAATTTTTATAATCGTTGTGTCCATATCTCTATTTTTAGCCTTCTCTCTTTATATTTGTACTCTATTATATTTCAAGTTATGTGCTTGTTTGTGTTCTATCTATTGCGGAACAGAGTTCTAATATGATCCTTATCATGAAAATTATTCTGAATATTGGCATAATATTAACTCTGTTTTAACTGTTCATTTAATTACATTTAAGTTTCATCCATACTTTTATATTTGTTGGGGAGAAGGGGAATTTTTACCCCTAACTATCTGAAAGGGGGTGATTTTGCCCTTATTCATTTTTTTGAGCCAATTATGCCCCTGAATTCATTTTTTGATGTGATTTTATCCCTGACCGTGATGGAAAGCTGATGTAGCTAATGAAACTAACGTCGGCCAATCACGTTTTGACACATCATTTATATCTCTCCTAGTCATAAATTCAGTCAGCAAAAAAAAAAGACAAATGAAAGTTTTATGTGGTGCTTATATGGCATAAAATTTAAACAATACAAAATTAAAATTATTTCTGTATTCTCTCTTTTCTTTTTCTTTTTCTTCTTCTTCTTCTTCTTCTTCTTCCACACGCACAGAGAGAGGGTTCTGGATTTTTGAGTTTGCTATTAATTTTTGTTTGCAATTTTTAATCTTTCTGGATTTTTGTATTTGAATGTCCTCCTTCTTCCTCTTCTCTCTCCTCATGTTCTTCTTCTTCTTCAAAGATCAACAGCTGCCCCCAAAAATTTCTATAATAGAAATCTAGTGGTGAAAGCCTTTACAATTTTGTACAAGCATTTTGTATTTCATGGATCTTTATTGCCATATAAATACAAACCCAATTCCTTCAATTCTCTCCATACCTTACTTTGCATTTACGCCCTTTTTTCTCAACAATTACAAAAAAAAAGCTTTTTGTAGTAAAATCAATGGTGGAGATTAGCAATAGCAACAAATATAGAAATGGAGATGGGTATTATGTGGGGATTCCAATTCACAGCCAAGTTAGAAAGATAAAGCAAGAATCAGAGAAGATCAGATACCCTTCTTTTAGGAAACCAGAGATGAGGCATATGTTTTTACAAGATTAGCAGGGAATGTTCTCGATCTCCTTTGCGCTTAGCTAAGAGAGAAATACCCATTTCCATCGGCAATTGATTACACACAAAATTATCGATTTTATTCATAGTTTGTAGATAGATATGAAGATTATTATGTTCTCTTTTCTTTTGAATTTTAAGGTTACTCTATTTTTTTCATGGATATTCCATTACCTTTTCACCTACTCTTAGATTTGGTGTTGATGTAGTAGATATGTTTTTTGTGTTATAAACTTTCTGGTATTATAGTTTTACCATATAAATAAAAACGATATGCAGTAGTTATTTCTTCCATTATTGTTGATTATAGAAATTGATTTGAGTTCTTGCATTTTTCTTGAGAAACAAATAGATTTTTCCCCTTTTAATTTCATTTTTTTCATAAGCCAAAAAGTTTTTTTTTTCTTTTTTAATTTTTTAATATTTTCAACAGGAGTACCATATGTAATGCCATCTCATCAATTTTAAATTCAAAATTTTTGCTGACTGGACCGATGACTAGGAGAGAGATTGTTGATGTGTCATAACGTGATTGGCCGAAGTTATTGCCATTAGCCATGTGTCAAGCCTGTTAGTTTAAGGGGTATATTTACATTTTAATCCTTAATTCAGGAGTAAAATCACATAAAAAAAATGAGTTCAAAGGCATAATTGGGTAAAAAAAAAAAGAATAAGGGCAAAAATCCCTTTTTAAATAGTATAGGGGTAAAAAATTCCCCTTATTCCTATTTGTTGAGAAAAAGGTTAAATAAAATATATTGAGTGAACTTTTATAGTATAATTTATATTTGAGCTTACTATATGCTGTTGAAATATTAATGTGTTTCATCTGCACTTAAAAGTTATTTTAATACTCTATTCACCCTTCTTTGGAGCATATTTGGGACTCACAATAAATATAGAAAATTTTTTGCGAGAGTTATGGTAAGACTAAGAGATAGAGAATTAGAAAAGTGTATAGAGCAGTTGTGTGTGTGCACCGAAAAGAAGATAGTAAGAGAAATTGTACATTTATTCACTAAGGGCATGTTTGGTTCACTGTATTGTATTAGCATGTATAGTATTAACATGTATAGTATTAGCTTGTATAGTATTAGCCTGTACAATATTAGTCTATATTATATTATACAATGTTTGGTACAAAATTGTATTATCTCGTACTATTATATACTGTATTTGGTGCATAATATCGTAATATATTATTTTTAAAAAAATTAAAAATAGATACAATTAAATTAATTTTATTGTAACTAATTTATAATTATAAAATATAAATTTTAATACATCGATTTTTTATTAAAAAATAAAAAAAATAATGAAAAATGACTATATATTATTAGAAAGATCGGCATTTATAAAATTAAAATTAGATAAAAAAATGAAAAATCTAAACGACGAATTTGACAAAATATTTGAGCAAAAAATGAAAGAATTTATCAATTATAATATAATTTTTATATAATAGCTATTAGCTTATACATTCAATATTATAAGTTTGAAAATTTGGTTATAATGTGATAATGGTAGTGGCGACAGTGTGGTGGTGGCTGCAACGATAGTGATAGCAGTGACGATTGTGAAGAAGACTGAGTGGTGGTGGTGGTGTGGTAGTGGTGATGATAGTGTGGAGACGGTAGTGGAGGTAGTGTGGGGGTGTGGTGGCAGTAGCGATGGTTGTGGTGGCGATGGCAACATTTGCAGTGTGATGGTATAACCAGCAATGGTGGTGGTGGAGGTGGAGGGATGTGGTGGTGGTAGCGAGAGTATGGTGGTGGTGGCAGGAGTGGCGGTGGTGTGGTGGCAGGGAGTGGTGGTGGCTGCGACGATGATAGTGGTAGTGGTGGTGGTGGCGACAACGAAGGTGGTAGCAATGGTGATGGCTATAGTGGTGGTGGTGTCGGCACCGGCATGACAGTGGTGTCAGGCGATATGGTGGTGGGGTGGTAATGTTGGCAGTAGTGATGGTGTTATCGACTGCAACGGCAGGGGTGGCAATGGCAATGATGATGGTGGTGGTATCAGTAGTAGTGTGGCAATGGTGGTTGCGATGATATGGTGGCGGGGGTATTGGTGGTGGCGACGATGGTGATGGCGGTAGTTGTGGTGGTATCGATGGCGGTGACGGTGGCGACAGTGTGGTAGTAGAGGCGGTGGTGGTGGCGGTGGTGATAGTGGCGGCGGCAGCGGTAGTGGTGTTGGCAGCGACGACAGGGTATGGTGGTGGTGGTGGCAGTAACAATAATGGTGGTGGGATGGTATTTAGTATTAATACGATGTTTACCATATTACACAAATCCAAGGGTTTGTGGTGTATTATTTTATACAGTATATGTGGGATAATGAGACATGTACTGTATTATATTATCCCCACATTAATTTTTCAAAAATTCTTTCAAACATCGTATTTGTATTAGCTTGTATTATTTTATGCTATCCTATGTGCAATCCAGTGAACCAAACGTGACCTAAATGCATAATTGAATATTTCATTTGAATAAAAAAGTCATATTATTTGTATAAGTGCGCCATATACCGGCCTTTTATTGGAGCCCTTCTCAATGGTTTTTATTTTAAGGGACCATTTTGTCAAGGATATGTCTATTTTTGGTTTCAAATCAATTTATGATTAGATTATTTATTCAAATTCAAATTGCTTGTTTATAGCATTTTTGTTACAATTGAAATTTATTAATTATATATACCTCAACAGATCAAATAATAAGACAAGCAAAATTTATTCCACTTTACAAATTCTTTTAGATTGTAAAGACCATATACTATATCAGTAGTCCTCCATTTCAAGTGAATTAGACTGTTCTTTGTTGCCAACTTAGAATGTAATAATCAATAATGATAATACAATCATAAAAAGCTAGTAGTAGCTTATAATATATGAGAAAATGGTTACAAGTAAATGGAAAAGGGAAAGCTTTTGGCTAGCTTCTTTTCATGGAGTTGCTCTGCTTGATTGCCAACTTGCAAAAGCACCAGTTTCGATTCCATGCGTCGGATCAGAAAATGAATAATAAATAATAATATATAAAAAAAGAGGTTTTTGTTTATATAAATTTCTTTGCATCGGAAATATGAAATTGAAATGCCAGAATTTTCAGGCAGCACAACTGAAATGCCAGAATTTTCAGACTCTGCTGCTTCACAAAAAAATATAATGTTTCTGTATCGCATACCCGTTTTGATACCTCTGATGTTTCCATTATTTCCAATTATTGAAACTCTAAACTCAGAATCTCCAAACAATTATTTTAATAGAAAATATTATTATATTACGCATTAATCTTTTATCACTTGTGTTGAGATAATTCGAAGAGGCGGGTAAAACTTCAAGCCGGATGCTAATGGCCTGAATAGCATTTAAAAGTCTCGGCCATTTCAACTATGAGAATTATTATTATAATTCAATAAAACAAGGACAAAACAAATACTTAATATTGATTGGATATAACATTATCTTAGGAGCATCTTAAAGACCTAAAAAAACAGCAAAATTCTTTTTATGAATGTATTCAGTGTAAAATTAAATTAATTAAAATATTATATATATTCCAAATTCGAACGGTATATTTCAAGTAGAGTAAGTTCTAAAAGAAAACCAAAAGGGTATCTTTTCAAAATAATAATGCTAATAGTGAATAAAAGAGTATCATCAGATGTCATTGTCTGCTGCGGTCGTTATCTATGGTGACTGCTGATTAGCGAGTCCATATCATTCTATTAAAATATTCCAAATTCAAATTCTTTGACGGAAAGAAATAATATAATTCCACATAGCACATACCATCATCCTCTTTCTTTCTCTAATCTTCACAATTAACATTTTGATTAAAAAAATTCATCATAATTAACATCTTTTTCATACCAATAAGATTTAAACTCGGTAAAATCGCTTTAGAATCAATTTAAAGAAACGAAAAACACTAATTTTGTCTTTTAATTTATATACCATTCATTTCTTAACACATTTCAAGCTGTCATTATCTTTACTTTTTTTTTTATGGATGAAAATTCATTATATGAGCTCAATATTCAACTCAGTATGCACAGTACAAACATGCAATTCAAAATTAAACGAAAAAGAAGCATTAATTTGGAGTATAAGAAAGTATTTATTGAAAATTAATCAGTTTCTAAATTCAAAAAATCCTAATTAATTACATATCTAAATAAACTGTTTTTTCAATTCATCTGTTTCTAATCCCTAATCTAAATATGATTAAACATACCATTTTCTAATACTATATGCTTAATTAGTAATCTAATCTGAAAAAACACAATAATTATACAATTAGAACGATCTAACCCGGAATTTCAGTCTTCTCTTTTGAATTTCTGCATCTCCTCCTCCCGCTGCTTTTGCTTCTTCGTCTTCATCTTCTCCAAAAGCATCTTCACATAAAAATTCAAGAAAAGCAGCAAAATAGCTCCATTGAGCACAGAATTGAAAAGCCAAGCTCCGATTCCATTGCAACCTCCTTTCATAAAATGAAGCAATAGAACACCGACATGGCAAGCCAGATTGCAACCTAATAGCACAATCTGGCAATTGATTACGAACGGAAAACAAGCGCTCGGCAATCCGATCGCCGTCCAGAATCTATAGCCGTACACGACGGAGTAAATCAAAGTCGCTAATAGAATCGCAATCACTTGAAACGACTGCGAGAATTCCAGCCATAGAAACGAAACAAATGTCTGGATTGCGTTGTTAAACAGCTGAAAATAAGCCAATTTCCGGAGCTTTAATATGGTGAAGAAAGTTCGGAACATGTGGAGAAATCGCGAGAGATAATACATGTATGACCAGAAGAATACCCGACCCGAAGGCCGAGTTCCGAGAGGAAAACAGAGAAGCCACTGAAACGGAGTCTTAGACCTGCGCCAGAACCAGCGGGTCTCTCGGATCTCGGAGGTAGTTGAGAGGAGAATGCCGGCGAATATTGAGGCGGAGATTAAGGCCATGCACAGGCTGTGGACGGCGGGGATTGGACCTAAAGGAACTGGACGGCCACGGCGGAGAATCACGGCCAAGAGAAGATGGACGGAGGCGCCGAAAAGGAGGTAAACAGATATGGCCGAAAAGACGAATGACCACGTGGAGCCCCATGATTGGGTGTGGCTCCACCGGAAAGAGACGATGGAAGGATGCTCTGATAGGTAGTAAGTTAGGGTTTGGATTACGGCGGCCATTCTAGAAAGACAACGGCGTTGAGAGATTTTAGAAATGAAGCATCGCCCTGGCTACGGTGGTTCCAACGACGGCTCAGTCATTCAGGGCGGCGCTTGTTTCGTCTTTCGTTTTTTCGTTTTTTTTTTCTTTTATTTTTTTGTTTTGGTTTCTAATGTCAAGGAAAATAAAGGTCGAGAGAGTGAGTATTTAAATAGGGGAGACAGAGAAGCGATTACCTGTGGGAAATGAGAATCTGTTTTATTTTTATTATACGCGTAACAATATTACTGCTCACACGTTTGCTCAGTTTTGTTCAAGCACCAATCACGTGTATTCTTTTATTTATATTATTAATAATATACTAATAGTAAATCAAAATCATCCAAAGTAAATGAAAAATTTTGTTAATTACCAAGTTAACAATATATAATTGCATGATATAAATTGAGTATTGATAATTTGGGGATTATCAGAAGAGGAGATAAAGTGAGAGCCGGTAAGGTTGATTGTGGTCTAAAACTTACAAGAAGGCTAGTTCGATCAAATCGAATGTTGTTATTCTGAATAAGGATGTGCAAAACCCGAACCGACCTTACAACTCCGAACAATACGAACCGACCCGAGGCATTCGAATAGGATTGTTAGGGTCGGTTCAGGTGATGAGATTTGATATTATTCGGATCAGGTCGGTTAAAACCTTGCTAAATCCGATTTGACCGAAATTACGTATATAAGAGTTTTTTTTTCCATTTTGCATTCGGCCCCCTCTCTCTCTTACTTCCACATTTCTCTTTCCTTTTGGTTTTTCCTCTCTCCCTCTTACTTCGGTCTCTCTCTCTCTCTCGATCTCTCCTTCTGGTTCTTCCTCTCTCTCTCTTGCTTCGGTCTCTCTCCCCTGGATCTCTCTCTCTTGACTTGCCGTCGCCAGAATCTTGATGAGGATGAGACGGAGGCAACGATTTTGCCGTTGCCGGAGTTTGATGGTGGAAGAGTAGATTCAGATCTGGTGTTTTAGTGTCTTCTAAATCTCTTTACTGCTGTCCTCTTTATTTTTTTTTAAATTTACAAGTAATTGTAGATAGAAGATAAAGATGAATATTGTGTTTGATTAGATTTTAGTAGTTTTGATTTGTTAATTTCTTTTGATTTGTTAATTTAATTTCTTTTTAATTGATTTTTGTTTCATTTTCTCCTTTGATTATGCAGAATATTACGCTAAGAAATTTGTGTATGTAAACAATTGTTTGAAGAGTTCACACAACAATTGCTTTTTGGAGAATTTTTTTTTTTTTGTCAAATAATTTTTGTCATGCTCGGGTTGATCGGGTTGTTAGGGCCGGAGCTTAAAAATTTTCGGGTTGTTAGGTTCGGAGCCCTACTTATTATTAGGGTAGGGTCGGTTGCTAATATATGTTGAATTTTGGGTTCAGTTCGGATTGACTCGAACCTGATCGATGCACTTCCCTAATTCTGAAACTTAAGTTAATAAAATAACTTAGAAAGAGTTTTAAGAGTACAATACGTGCAGCTTTAAGAAGACTGGACTATTCACAAAGTAAAGGTGAAATAATAGATCTACCAGTAGAGATATAGGGGTGAAAGTAGTTGGTAGGCAAAGAAGATGAACATACAATGTTTTGACTGTTCATATTCTATTGAGTGTATTAGAATGACTAACAAAAATATAGCTTGTCAGACCAATCAAATTAGTTGATGGCCGGCGAGCCTAATTGGACATGTCACGCATTTGATGGAACTTCTCTTATGTGAGTTGTTGGACTAGTGAGATAAATCTTGAGTCTTGAAAGATAATATGTATTATCAAGTATAAAAATTTAAATTTTAACATGATATTAAGCTATATAGTGAGTTTCGGTATAGCTATATTAAGTGAAATAAAATTAAAGCTGAATTTTTTTTTGGTTATATATAAATTAAATAGCAATTAATAAGTAAAAAATTCAGTCCATTTTAGTTTACAGACAAAAATATGTTAAATCGCAAATAGGTAGCTTTGACATAAACGCATATAAATTCCAAATGCGAGTGTACGTTATGTATGACACGAGATTAATATATCCTCCAATTGCGAGCATATGATAAATATATAACATGAACGATTGAGTGGTTCAGAACCTCCAGAATTCTCCCGACGACCGCTTCCTTATAAGTGAAGACAAATATTAATAAATTAAAGTTGCACCGACACCAAATAAATATAATATTTAGGTATTTATTTCTTACCAAATTCACCAACAAACATACCATACAATAGACTAAACTAATGATAAAATATTATATACATTTATCTAATTCATTTCACTCTAAGGGTCGCTTTTAATTTTTACTTAAATTTCGTATATACTTTTATTTTCAGATTGAGTGAAAATAATTTTTTTATATAAAATTAGTTCCAAACATTGAGTTCTCAAATTTCATAAATAAGTTAAGCACAAATTTATTAGATTTTTATTATTTTTCAATTTCCATTTATCATTAGACAGTCGGATTAATTGATGAAAAATTAATGGATAAAATCATCTCTTGTATATATTATTAGAAAATGTTACCTAAATCTCTTGTACTGTTGTAATGCGTGGTCCATGTCTGAACCCATTCATCAAGTATATGAATTTTTTGCCTACCTAGCCGACCTTATTATATATATATATATATAAGTCTCAACAACAACCTTTAGAATATTGTATAATTAATTAATAAGTGGTGACTTGATAAAGCTTAGATTATAAAACCTCTCAACAGGAAGAAGGTGAGAACCGTGGGCTTAGCTGCATAACGCCGAATTGACAAGACAGTAGGTTCTATCAATTTAAACAGTGAAAATCAGCTAGCTCTCCTATATTGTTAGTCATGCGTCAGATATTTTTGGAATTAAGGTCTCTGAATTTCGGTTCAGGCATCTTTTGAGCCCAGAAAATAAAAGGGATATTATCATGACATAAGATAATTTTTAATTGGAAACAGCGAAGTTGCTAATTAATTGCATGCAATTAACTATTTCTAAGGATTAACTGGAGAGAAAAAGCTATGCGATCAGTGGTATTTGTTGATTTATTTTTTAATATTTTTTGATGCAGGTATTTGTTGGATTTTAATAATTTTCGTTTCTTGTTATTTCTTAATATTGGAATATAATAGATACAGGCAGACGTTGTACATAATAATAATCCATTAATTATTGAAGACCATGACGTTAATCAGAGACAAAATGGGATGGGTAACTAATTATACTTGTCAATTAATTTGATATCTTTATTACTTTAAGTCAATATCAATAGAAAAGTTAAATGATTAGATATATATTATACATGGAGAAATTAAACAAAAATGGCTAAACAATATATTTTATCATATGTTAATGTTATTACTCCTAATCAACTAGCATTATGATAAGGATAAAAGGTAAGATCAGGATTCAGGAAAAAAAAAAAGCAAGGAAAATAAAGTTTTTGGATTTTAATATTTTATTATTAGGGGTATAGATAATTGTTTTTTTGCTCTTATATAAAATTGGGAAACTTAAAACATTTTCACCAATCTTATTTTTTATTATTTATTTTTTTTATAATTTTGAAAACAAATTAAGCTTTTTTTTAAAAAATCAGCAAAGAAGAAATATGAAATTCTTTTTTTTAGAAGGCTAAACCCGTCCAGTATCCGAGTCCAGTTGGCCTGACTAATTTATATCAAGTACTGTAGAAACCCATTGCTGAGAGTGACCCTCTCAACGCTGTAATTTTCAAGAATTTTTTTAAAAATAGGTTATTTTGAAAATTTATTTGGACAAATGGTGTGTGTGTGAAAATATTTAGAAAAATGGGTTGGACAGACCTATTCTCGCAGCCTGTCATTACAGAAATAGGACGGAATATGGTGGACGAAAATTACAGAAATAAGACAGCATGAAATTTCGTTTTGTGGGTTCCACTTTCTATTCCAGCAACCTGTCATTGCAGGAATAGACATTGAGCCCCACTCTCTCTCTCTTTCTCTCTCTCTCTCGTACCACCACTCACACACACTCTCACCCACTCTCTCACTCTCCCTCTCACCTTCTCTCTCTTAATATTTTCCAAAATATCATACTTAATTCTATAATTAATTATCTATATAATCCTACAAATAAATAAAAAATATTTTTAAAAATAATGTGAGATAAAAATAAAAAATTTCAAGTGAAAATTATTTCAAAAATAAAATTTAAAATAATTCATAGTGAAAAAATGACGGTAAAAAATATTTATTAATGACAGTATTAGTTTCACATAAGGTATATAAAAAAGATTCATTAAATAAAGTAATTTTTATCATATTTTAACTTATTGTTAGATTTGAATTTTTGATAAAAAACACAAACTACTATACTCTTTTTTTCTTACTATACTTTCATATTTTAACTATGAATTTGTTTTAAATTTTATTTTTGAAGCAACTTTTATTTGGAGTATTTTTATTTTTACCTCATATTATTTTTAAAAATATTTTTTTATTTATTTGTAGGATTATATAAATAATTAATTATAAAATTAAATATGATAATAATTTTAGAAAATATGAAGAGAGAGAAAAATATCCAATTTTTTCAAATAATTTTCCAATCTAACAATAAGTTAAAATGCCATAAAAATTACTTTATTTAATAAATCTTTTTTATATATTATATGTAAAATAAATACTGTCTTAATAAATATTTTTTACCGTCATTTTTTTACTATGCGTTGTTTTAAATTTTATTTTTGAAATAATTTTCACTTGAAATTTTTTATTTTTACCTCACATTATTTTTAAAAATATTTTTTATTTATTTGTAGGATTGTATAGATAATTAATTATAGAATTAAGTATGATATTTTGAAAAATATTAAGAGAGAGAAGGTGAGAGGGAGAGTGAGAGAGTGGGTGAGAGTGTGTGTGTATGAGTAGTTGTACGAGAGAGAGAGTGGGGCCCAATGTCTATTTCCGTAATGACAGGCTGCGGGAATAGAAAATAGACCCTACAGAACGAAATTTCATGTTGTCTCGTTTCTTGTAATTTTCGTCTATCATGCCCCGTCTTATTTTCGTAATAACAGGCTACGAGAATAGATATGTTCACCCCATTTTCCTAAATATTTTTACACATACACCATCCGTCCAAATAAGTTTTTAAAACAACCTATTTTTAAAAAAATTTCTAATTTTCATACACATACCGAATTCGCGGATCGAATTTGGGACATGTTTAAGGGAGACGGACCTTTCTTCTACTCCGACCAACGAACGCTGGTCGAAATATGAAATTCTGAAAAGGTAGTTTTCTATTTGCTTCTTTGATTGTATTCCAAGCTTACAAAACTTTTCCTTATATGTTTAATAAGAATTTATGCTAAATAAAACTTATCCTTATATCACATGCATTAAATATATATAAGAATTTGTGCTAAATAAAATTCATTTGGTTTGGAAAAGAATATGACCCAACATTTCATTTAAAATAGGGTGTTCATTGGGTGGGTTCGGGTGAACCCGTCCCGAACCCAAAATTCCCCCTAAATTCTAACCTTACCCGATCCTGTGAATAGTTCAGGCCCTTGTAATGCCCCGACCTTTAATTACTTGATTAATAACCAAATTGACCCGATAATATAATGAATAATAAATAAATGAGTACCTAAAAATATAATAAAGCATGAAAAATAAAGAAGAAATTATGTGTGTGTGTGTAATTGATTTGGGGGCAAAATATAAATAGAAGGAGTGAAGGGTTGAAGGGGTAAAGACTAAGGGGACCAAAGAAGAAATTTGCCAAAACTATGTCGTTTTGGCCTTGGATTTTTTTTCTTATTTTCTTTTTCTTAGTTGGTGGATCAGGCTCCTCTTCTTAGCAACCCTACCACCTCCTTTCTTCTTTCCTTTCCCTTCTCCAGTCCGGCCACACCAGCAGCCTCGATCACCATCGCCGCCCGCTGTGCGGCCGTCGTCCCCTTTCTTTTCCCCCTCTCTTTCGCGCGCGATAAGGGTGCAATCCCCTGCTGTTCTTCCTCCTATTCCAGCCTCTCATCAACAGCCCACCCCCCATTTGATTGCTTCCTCTCTTCTAATGGCTAGGTAAGCATTCATTCAATTCTAATTGTTGATTTATGGTGAGAAATTGAGGAAGAAATTATATAAATTCAAATCTAGGGATTTATTTAATTGGGGAAAAATCTAATCCATGATGGTTAGATGATCATTTAGTTAAATAATTGCTTAAAATTGCTATAATTTATGAATTTGTAAATTAATTGTTGATAAATTCTTGTAGGTTATGGATTTGTGTAAAGAGAATAGATGAAGTAGACGAAGAAGGTAAAGAAAGAGAAGGAAAATGATGATTTGAAATTCTAAAGCTGAAATTTTAAGAATATATCAACAAAGCAAGTAAGTATTCAAGCAAATTTATTTTTTCTTTTAATTATGCATTATGTATGATAGAATTTTTAAGTTTTTGTTGATTTTATTATAGTTAGAGCTATGCAAATTAAGTTAGGAATTGAATGATGGCTATGTTTATGATTGATTGAGAGTTTGAGAATTAATAAGCATGCATTATAGATTATGTACTTTGAGTATGCCTTATGTATGTGGAGATTATGAATTTTAGTTGATTTTATTATGGTTTAGGTTACAAATATTGGGTTTAAAATTAGACAATATTGTATTTATGAATTAGTTGTAAATTCAAAGATTAATTGTTATGTTTTATAATTAATATAAATTGAGTATAGCTTGAGATAGCCAATATAATTAGAGAATATTTTGCTTGAATTGTGGTTGATGGCATAAAGCCATTTGGATTTCTAATCCTTGATGAATAATGAGTTGTTAATTTAATATGCTATGAAAGGCAATGAAAGATGAAATTAAAGGTTAAACTAATTAATAAAGGTAAGTAAAGCATGTTTTATGTGAAAAATATTTGTAGCCATAGTTAAATGCCCAATAAGAAACTTTTAAAAAGAAATAAATAAGCTAAACTATCGCAATTTGGAAATTTATTGTTTACCCTTAGTAAAGTCAGACAAAAATTGAAGAAATTGGATAAAATTGGCATGCCAATTAGGGAATTAGCAATACGGCATCTTGATAGGTAACACCGAATTGGATGGCTCCGAAAGCTCTTCCGATATATGTAATTAAATTGAGTCAGGAACTGGATGATTCCGAGAGCTCAATCCACCTTTATATATATGTGTGTGTGTGTGTATAGGAATGAATGCATATGTTTAATATAAAAATTACGTATGTTGACTGAGAGAATTGTTAAAAAGGGGACTGGATGATTTCGAGAACTCGGTCCCTTAGTTGGTTCCCATTTATCTAGCTTGATACGATTCTGCTGGATTTACTTGGGGCAAATATTGAGCATAGACGCTAATTTTCATTTAAATAAACTAGAAACTTCTAATAATTGGACAATTAATTAATTAATAGGTATATATACATACTTGCTTAATTCGCCTTTAATGGATTTTCTCATCGTTGTGTGTGTTGGTAAATGAGAATGTGCAATTACTTGATCATCTAAACTTTTATATGCTTTAGTTATTTATCACATATTTTGAAAAAATAGAATTGCTTGAACACCACTAATCAATATGCTTAGCACGTGGGTTTTCTTTTCGCGCATAGGTTGAATAAAATATTTTTGAAGAAAATAAACAATGGATCTGCATCAAAATTTTGGGTCACATCAGAAGAGTAAAAAAATTTTGAGGTGGATGCGCTTTGTCCTTTTTATCTCTTTTTACATTTTGGCATGTACACTGGTTTTGGAGATGTAAATCATATATGTAAATAATTATGTCTAGTAATGTTGTAAATTATATTGGAATCAGTGAAAAATTAATTATGTTATGCTTATTATAATTATTGGATCTTTAGTTTTAAAGTGTTGGAGGAAGGGCATTGCATGTAGTATTGGGATTTGAATTGGAGGTGGATGGTAGGTTAGATGTTATTGGAGTGTTTTAGATGCTTTTCTTGCAGGGAGTTTTCAAGAAATTTAGGGGATACTCTGCTGAAATTTTTACAAAATAAATAGCGTTTTAATTAATATTTTATTTAACTTGATTAGAATAGCCTAAACCCGATTGTGACATCTGGTATCCGGATCTTTAACTGACCAGATATATGGTATTATAGCCCTTACCCGAACAACCATAAAAAATTCGGGCCCCACCCAAATAACCTGAACTTAATTTTTAAATTAAAAAATAATTTTTTTCTATTTCAATTTACATTAAATTAAAATTCAAATAAATAATTAAATAAAAATATTATTGTTCACGAATATAAAATAAAAATTACAATAAATAAAATATTTAAAAATTCTTCAAACACACATTATATAATAATTAACCACTAACAATTTAAAAATTCTTCAAACACACATTATGTAATAATTCAAAAATATCTATCCAAACGCAAAGATAAAATTTATCATAAAAGAAAACCACCATCTTCGATATTCAATTTCTTAATGTCCACCTAATACATAAATTATATATGAGAAAAAATAAAATATGAAATTAATAACAAACAGCAAACAAAATGAAACATAAAGGGTGTGTTTATTTACAGAAAACAATTTTCTGTTTTTTATTTTCTACTTTCTTAGAAAATTGAAGTATTTATTTTCTGTAAAAAATTTAAAAAATGCATTCATTTATCAACAAATAAAAAACTGGAGTATTTATTTTTTGTACACACACACACATGCATATGTATGTGTACATATGTACATATATATGTATGTGTATATATGTATATACATACACATATATACATGTATATGTATGTGTATGTAGGTACATATATATATGTGTGTGCGTGTGTGTGCATATGTATGTGAATATATGCACATACATATACACGTATTCATACATACATACATACATATGTACATGCATGTGCATGTGTATGTATGTACATACATATATATACACATCCATTTATATATATATGTGTGTGTGTGTGTGTGTGTGTGTATGTACATACATACGCATACACATACATATACATATGTATGTATGCACACACACACACACATATGTATGTGCATATGTATATTTGTATGTATATGCATTTATGTGCATAAACACATATGTATATGTGTATGTATGTGCATATGTATGTATATATATGTGTATGTATGTGTATATGTATGTATGTATGTGCATACATATATGTGTATAAGTATATGCATATGCATATGTATGTGTATATATGCACATATATATACATATGTATGTATATATATACATATGCATATATGTATGTGTATGTATGTACATACATATATATACATATCCATATGGACATATGTATGCATGTACTATATATACATACACATACATATACTTATGTATGTATGCACATACAAACACATACATATACATGTATATGTATATATATGTATGTATATATGTATGTATGTATGTATGTACATATGTGTGTATATATATGTGTGTATATATGTGTGTGTGTTAAGGTTATTCAGAAAATTTGAAAAATATCTTTTATTAGTTTTTCAATTTCTTCTTTATTTTGGAAAACTGATTGAAAAACTGAAAAATTCATTTTCTGTTTTCTATTTTAGAAAACTGACAAAAATAAATATGATTTCTATTTTCTGTTTTTTGTGAAAAATTTTTCTGAAAAACTGGAGCAGTTTTTTGAAAGTGAACAAACCGAAATTGTGCTTAAATTAAATTTACCGTACTATTTATGACTCAATCATCTAGATTAATTCTCTCAACATTTGTTGATGATGATGTTCTTTGGTTAACGCTTGATGATGTTTCTTGATTAGCACTTGATGATGCCTCCTGATTAGCTTTAAGTTGACTCTCATTAAATTTCTCCAACTTTATAAATTAGATAAATAATTATAAAATCAATAATCAATAAACATTAATATAATATATTAAATAAAAATAAATAAAAAATACATAGCATCCTCAAATTTTTTAATGACATCCAAATCTTCTTCGATCTTTATGTGTTCATTAGATCCTCGGAGCTAATCTTGCGTACATATCAAAGTTTCAACAATTTTAGAAGTCAATGAACTCCTAAATGGATCAAACACTCTTTCACTAGTGCTAAATGCTGACTTCGAAGCTACTGTAGAAACTGAGACTGCTATAATATCTCTAGCCATGTGAGAAAGGATAGGAAATCACTCTAAATTCAACTTCCACCACTTCAACGAGTCAAACTCCCCTTTATCATCTTCGTACACTGTTTCATTTAAATACAAATTCAACTCACTTTTTCTATCCCCCGCAGCACCACTTTCTACTCTTGCACGCTTGATTCTTTGTTTTAAAGTTCCTCTTTCCCCAATATCGGATCTAGTTGAAATTGAGCTTGTTTGAATTTCAACTTTTTGATTACAATCAGGTTGCAATTTTTTCTTATGTTCCTCAAACAATTCATACATGGCAATTTTTACACCATCAAATAGATATTTCCTCTTCTGATCTCCATAAATCATAATAAAAACATCTTTCATGTACTCAAATTTTTTCCTAGGATCTAGGACAAAAGCAATGGAAATGATTTTATTTATTTTTCATAGTCTTTCAAATATTTGTTAAATTTAATTTGCATTTTCTGTTTCATTTCCTTCAACTCAACATCACTACTACTTTTTCAATCACACAATTTAGCATATAGATCACTGATTTCAATCCAGTATGTGTTAGATGTGATATAAAATGAACTAAAAATGCACAAAGTAGCTACATAAAATTGTTTCAATATAGTTGAAATTCTCTCTACAATCTTCCAATCAACATAACTAGGCACACCACCCAAATTACTATTATATTCCTTCTGTAGCCATGCATCCAATTCAATTTTAAAGTATGGATCCACAGTTTCAAAATATTCATAAACCTTTTGATATTCATATACTGTACTTAACATTAAATACGTGAAGTTTCATCTGGTGCACACATCTAAACATAATGATTTTGAACACTGAACTCGATCAGCCGCACAACATTCTTTAAATTTTTTTAATATAGTAGGTGACATTTATAAGCATTCCTAACCCTTCTGACAGAAAGTTGAACATCTTTCAATCATTTTTAGACGACAATATTAAGTATGTAAACAATGTATCTCACATGAATGTATTTCCCTTCTGAAATAGCAATCCCTATTACTACAAACTTATTTTTTAAAGTTTCAACTATCTTATCATTTGTTTTTGCATTATCTACTGTAATGCAAAATACTTTATCATAAATATTTCACTCTTTAAAATACCTTTCAAGATCCTGTGCAAGCATCTCACTCTTATGACTACCGACTGTAAAAAAGTTCAAGATTTTTTTTGCAACTTTCAATCATTGTCAATGAAATGAACTGTCACACACATGTATTGATATTCTGTATGGAAGTCCATGTATCGGTGGTTATACAAACAGAATGAGAATGTTTTTTAATAAATGCTCTCAGATTTTTTTTCTCATCAATATACAATTGATTAATATCACATGTCACAATCGATCTAGAAGGCATTTTAAACCAGGGACACAAACTAGAAATACATTTTCTAAATCCTTCTCCCTTAACAAAACTAAAAGGAAGTTCATTAAGTATAATCATCAAAGTAAGACACTTTCTGCTGTATTATTGATCAAATTTTCAATTAGTTAGTGACCCAGTAAAGCTACCATCAACATAAGAAGTTAGTTGTAAAGACAATTGTGTTTGTTTTATTTTTACACTGTGTGGATGCATTTTACAATTATTAATATGATTCTTAAGTGTAGTAGTGTCATGCTTTCTAGGATCACAATAAAATTTTTTAGCACAATATTTACACTTGTCTTTCTTGACGCCATTAACATCATATATTTACATGAAAGATTCCCAAACAATAGATCTTGGTGGGGTGCTTTTCTTTTCTTTGAACCTGCTCCAGAAGCGATTATCACCTCACACATATTGCTCTGTTGCTTAGGTGGAGCAAGCATTTTAAATTGTGTTGTTGAGGCATTTTCTCCATGTGATTGAGACATTTACAAATTTAAGACATGAAAAAATTTAGAATTATTAATGGATTATTGAAATATAAACATGAAAATTAAATAACAATAATAAAATTAGAGACAGTAGTGTGTAGATCTTGCTACACACTAATTTCTAATACAAAATCAAAAGTAAAATTAATTATAAAAAAAGGACATCTTGCTACTCCAATAAAACCATAACTTGCACTGTGCCCTCACATGACCTCAGAAACAAAAGAATATAATAGATACAACCAAAAGAAGACAGTGCAGAAGCTAATATAACTGCAATTTATTTTTGTCGCGGAAAAAAGTAGCATTGTGATATGTAATAGATATGAAAGACAATAACTTTATCTCATGTGTATTCAAAGATAATTTTTTTGTCAATTCAGTGATTTAGTTGGCATGTGAATTCAAACATATTAGTTATTGCATTCCAACCCATTACATCTATATTACTTTGTACAAATATTTATTTGGCCTATTAAATTATTATTTTTGGTTTAATAAAATTATCAGTAGCCTTATGAAAACGTAACCCATCCAAGTTATTATGTTTATTTATTTCATAGCATAAAACCCGTTTAAATCTATATTGTCTTTCAACAATTCTAAATTCCTTTGTTTTCTATGCCAAAGAAGTAAGGACTAATAGAATTATAATCAGCTTTAAGTATAACAAATAGATAAAATAAATTATATTTTGACACAAATAATCATATCAAAATTTAAATCATAAAATATATAAATAAAATTATAATTAATTATATGTAATTTTTATAACTAAATCTTTAAAACTAATGGAATTTTGAACTCTAGTCAATTAAAAGAATTGCTAAATTATAATTAGACATTGGTATATGCCTAATAATATTTTACATATAAATTTGAGCAAAAATCAGCTGAAAACATAATCCAAAAACAACAACAAACCTGAAAAAAGGCAGAATTGTGGAAGTTGGGATAAAAAATGAACTGAATTGGGATTAAGGATAATAAAGCATTAGTTTGAATCTAGACGGAAAGAAATAAGCAGAACCCAGAAACATGTTGAAAATTGTGGATGGAGGGATTTGTTTACAGTGTACATTCACAATCTTGGAATGGTGGATTATGTGTAAAATATGTAAATGTACAAGTAAAGAGGTATATTGTACAGAAGAAAACTAAAAAGATATACCATAACTCAAGAAGCAGAGCAGTAGATCAAGCTAAAAGCTACAGAGCAAGCAAAAATTGCATAAATTAATCCAAAAGAATAAGAACAAATTGCTGCCTTGAATGAACTAATCCACTGAGACCTAAGAACAAATTAACTAAAAACTAAGAACTAATCAACTAAGAACTAAAAACTAAGAACTAATCAACTTACCGTGGATGAAGATCAGGTGTCGGCGACGACGGAGGTGGAAGATCAGGTGCCGGCGATGACGAGGGGTAAGGGTGGCAACGAGGAGAGGATAAGCAAGAGGGAGAGCGGAGAATCAATTAGGAAAATTAGGGATTTCTACACTATGGGCAGTAGAATCGCAGAAGGAGAAGGAGTTTTTGGTGGTGTATCAAAATGGGGAGTTTTAAGAGGGAGTGTTGTCCGGGCGAGTCGAATTTATAAGGATTTTAACCTGACCTGAACCCGAAAAAAACTTAAAATTCCCAACCCTACTTGACCCTAATAACCCTACCCGAATTCCTAGTTCAGGTCAAATTATTCGGGTAGGATCGGGTTTTGAACGTTCCTAATTAAAAAGTGTATTTAAAATTAAATAAAAATTGACAAACTATAATTCAGTCTTCACAAAAAAATATTGTTTTAAATATTTAGAATGCTTGATGAAGTAAAAAATAAAAATGGATATCAAAATGTTGTACAAATTATGTCATACCAAGGACCAAAACGGTGCGTTCAGTTGGCCGGCTTTGATACTGGGCTGTGAGCTTATTTTGGAGGCCTAGTTAGTGTTCATCAAGTTTGAACCTTATACGGCAAAAAGTCTACAAATCGATCAGTCTAAGAGGAATCAAACCATCTTATAATAAATCAGAACCGTCCATTCGTTCCCGGCAAGAACAGCGAGCCGCAAGATGAAGAGGACGCAAGATGGAAAACCAGTACTTGACTGATGGAATTGGGTTTACTAGTGACGGACAGGGAAAATTCGCGGAGCAGTAATCTCGAGAAACTTCCTGGGAAGTTATCGATTCCTGCCTAATATTTAGCTGCCTTTCATAGACTTCGTTTCTGACTCCATTTTATGGTCGTTCTCCCTCAAGATCAACCCCTTTTAGCTTCACCTGTGATCAGGTCAATAATCTTTCTCCTATTGGTTCTTAATTTCGAAGATTTTATCTTATCAGGTAGAAAAAAATGGAAAAGATTTGTCCTTTTGTAATTCTGTTTCTTAAGGTTTTCTGGGTTATTTTCATCTGTTCGATTTTGTGCATGTCGGTTTGATTCTGCTGGCTGTGTGATTCTTGAATTTTGATTCGGGTTGGATTTGAAGATCTTAGGGATTCGCTTAGTTTAATTTGGTTTTTTGTTTGAAATTTTATTGCTTTATGCGATATTCTGGGTTTCTACAATGTTTATATAGGATCTTGTTTGATTACAGGTATTGGGTTCCTGGCTTTTTATAGTAAGATAGAAATGGTTGGTGGGTTTGGTGAATCTACTACCGTGCCCCTGAAAGTTCAAGTTACCCCTAGCAGTAATGGCAGTGATGCTGGGGATTTTGAATGCAATATTTGTTTTGAGTTAGCTCAAGATCCGATTGTGACGCTTTGTGGTCATCTTTTCTGTTGGCCTTGCCTCTACAGATGGCTACACCATCATTCACATTCACATGAGTGCCCAGTTTGTAAGGCACTTATACAAGAAGAGAAATTAGTTCCTCTTTATGGTAGAGGCAAAACACAAACTGATCCCCGGTCCAAATATTTTCCGGGTATGGAGATTCCTAATCGCCCAGCAGGCCAAAGACCTGAAACAGCCCCTCCTCCGCCCCCTGAAGCTAACAATTTCCCTAATCATGGGTTTGGATTGATGGGGGGATTCGTTCCAATGGCGACTGCTAGGATTGGTAACTTTACATTGTCAACTGCCTTTGGTGGCCTGTCATTATTCCCTTCATTGTTCAATGTTCAATTTCATGGTTTCCCTGATGCTACTGTGTATGGAACGACATCTGGTTTTCCATATGGATTTCATGCGTTTCATGGAGGGCATGCTCATGGTTTCCCCCAGCCAACGAGTAGAGGACACCAGACGGATAATGTTTTGAAGAATCTTCTATTCTTGATTGGTGTCTTGGTGGTTCTAGCTTTGCTTTGGTGGTAACTTGATTTCTTCCCTCCTGAAGTTAAAACTGGTATTACTCAACTTGAGCTGCTACACATCATGTGTTTGTATATATACTTGTTGCTTTGGTGATTCCTTTTAGTTTTCAAGAAAGATGTCAAATGGCATACTTTCTTGTTTTTGTAGTCAATGACACCTTTTGATGAAGTTGATGGGATTTAAGAATGCCTATTATATTTATAGATTGCATCTGCTTTTGGCTCTTCAAAGTTTCTTAATTATAGTTTTGTAATTTGGTCTAGCATATTGTAAGTTTGTTTTTTCATATAAGGTCAATTATACTACTTGTGTTTTCGGTTAAAGCATGCGTGTGAACCAGAACATTACTACATGGAAATAGGCATAAAATTCATTGGGAGAAAGTTCTGCTTCTCGAAGAAATAGGAGCAGAACTCATTACTTGCCTGATAGTATTTTGTTACTGATGGATAGCCGAATGGTTTTGAGCATCTTTTTTTCAATATATATAGGAAGTGATTGGAGCATGATCTTCAATATAATATAAAAAGTGATTGAAGGATGACATCATGCAGCACTTTCTCATAGTTTTCGAATTTCCCCCATTCATTGTTACGATGAATGTCTAAAGGGTGTTGAGTTAGTCTTTCAAAAGGGATAAGCTACTATTTTGTTCTTGAAATTTGTGTTGGGCTTTATTTTGCACTGAAGTTGTTTTCGGAGGTAAAATGCTTTTGTAGATGTTGAAAGTGTTAAAACAGTGATAAGCACTCTTTTCAACAACTATTAGGGTGCGTTTACTTTCAGAAAATTATTATCTTTCTATTTTTCTAGAAAATTAGAGTATTTATTTTCTTTAAAAATTTTAGAAAATACGTTCATTTATTAACAAATAGAAAATTAGAGTATTTATTTTCTGTATGTAAGTATGTATGTATGTATATATGTATATGTGTGTACGTATTTATATGTATATGCATATGTATGTGTATATATGTACATACATCTGTATATGCATTACATATGTACATGTATGTGTATTTGTTATATATATATATATATATATCAACGGGCGGGCGTGTGTGGGGGTGTGGGTGGGCGGGCGGATGGGTGTGGGGGTGTGCGAGTGCGCATGCGCATGCGTGCGTGTGTGCCACGAGTGGTACCAACTATTGAACCATCGGATGATGATGTAGACGATAAGGTCACCTTATCGTCGGAAGGTGGTGGAATGGACCCCCATTCTTCGCCTTTTTCAGACGAAGTTGCCCTAGTGACTAATGAATTTGCTGAAATGGAGTATCCAACATTAAGGAAATTTGCCCAGAAGCTTTAATCTGGTGCATACGAGAAACAACCAGCGATTCAAAAGAAGGCAGATAAGAAAGAAGATAGGCGAGAAGTAGCTTATTCCAGTAGCTCAGCAGTATCATCCTATAGACCCTCTACAGAACCAGTAATGGGTCCAGTTTCCTATCCCTCTGCAAGAGGTGACGAAGGTTTAAGGCCAGTCCCATTTGGAGCAACAATCGAGGTGCGAGCTCAGAATGTTAGATTGAAAGGTGGTCACAACAACGAACAGTGGACATTGCCTAATGCGCAGTTAACACGAGGAGCCATGCTTGTCCTACCCGAGGATATAGGCATGTATGAAGACGTCTTGGCTCGTTGGGAGTCAATAACTGTGAACGTTGTCAATGAGAAGACTTGGCTAGATAACCAAACCAAGGTGAACTTTATCGAGAATTTGTTGGGAGAAATTGAGAAGAAAATCTGGATTCAGTGGCGCATGCAATTTCCAAAAGAATACCAGAACATAGTAGCCATTGCAGATGACCCTCATAATGTCATCTCCCAGGTTCGAAGAATCATTACCTTGGAGGATCCATATCAAGGGTCCACAACAGAGCAAGAAAGAGCATACAACAATCTGGAGCGTTTAACTTGCCACAATATCAAAGATCTGATTGGCTATATGAATGACTTTAAGGTCTTGGCAGCAAAAACTGGAAGAATATCCTGTCCCCTAAACTTTCTGATAAGTTCTTCAAGAAGATGCCCCTGCTGATCGGAAAGGAATTAGAGCAAGCCTTCCACAAAAGTACCTAGGAAATCAGATCGAAGTAATGCCCATAATTCATTTCTCATACTGGTCTATTGGATGGTTTTACTACCCATCTTAGTCCTTGCAATGCTTCTGTTGAGTGCTTTTGTCCTGGGACAGCAGATATCCCATTGCTTGCTAAATAGTCTGCAACATGTTGAACATTATATCGAAATCCAGAGAAATTGGAATTCGTCAATCTTCCAATCAATGATCGAGTAATCAGCAAATTGCTTTCAGCTCTCCACCGTACATGGCTCGTATGAAATTACAACCGAGTAGCATATGTATCCCATCTCGCATACTACTCATTGGAAAGTTGTATATCAATGGTATCCCGAATTTATTTTCACTGATTGTCATCTGGCCATGTTTAATTTTCATGCGTGCTGCAATTTGGCCAGATAACCAAACCAAGGTGAACTTTATTGAGAATTTGTTGGGAGAAATTGAGAAGAAAATCTGGATTCAATGGCGCATGCAATTTTCGGAAGAATACCAGAACATAGTAGCCATTGCAGATGACCCTCATAAGGTCATCTCCCAGGTTCGAAGAATCATTACCTTGGAGGATCCATATCAAGGGTCCACAGCAGAGCAAGAAAGAGCATACAACGATCTGGAGCGTTTAACTTGCCACAATATCAAAGATCTGATTGGCTATATGAATGACTTTAAGGTCTTGGCGGCAAAAACTGAAAGAATATTCCTATCCCCTGAACTTTCTGATAATTTCTTCAGGAAGACGCCCTCGCTGATCGGAAAGGAATTAGAGCAAGCCTTCCAACAAAAGTACCCAGGAAATCAAATCGGAGTAATGCCCAAAGTTCATTTCTCATACCAATACCTGGCAGAGCTATGTAAAAAGGCAGCATTGCAGAGAGGTATCAAAGACTTGTCTTTCTGCAGCAAGATACCAATTCTAGGATACTATGGTGGCGAGAAGAAAAGATATGGACTCAGGAAATCAACCACATACAAAGGCAAACCTCACAAGTCACATGTGAGAATATTCAAAAGGAAGCACCAGGACAAAGTCAGAAAATGCAAATGCTTCATATGTGGTGAAGACGGACATTTCGCTAAGGAATGTACAAGAAGGCACGGTAATATTGCTCGGGCAGCAATGTTAGATGAGCTCACATTACCAGAAGATTGGGACGTCGTTTCAGTGGATCGGGATGAGCCTGATAGCGATGCCATATGCAATGTTTCTGAAGGAGAATCTAGATTCGAAAATGCTGTTAATATGCTTAATAACTCATTTCCTTATGAAGAGTTTGCATTCATGGCAACAAAGGAGAAGAGAGACTATGGCTGGCTTATGGAGGTTCGTTTACCAGAAGCCATGAGAAGTTGCAGACATCAATGGCAGGAGAACAAAGAAATTGCGGATTATACTCATATAGTATGTACATGGTGCAAAATGCGTACAAATCAAAGAATGAGGATACACTGTCCTCGGTGTAAAGCAACAGCATGTCCCATGTGTTCACCATTTTACTGCAACTACAAAATTCGACCACAGCCAGTAGAAAATGTGCGGTACCCATATTAAGACAGGGAGGACTTGGTTCGAGAGATAACCAGCACATCTATCTGCAGGCAGAAAATGACAGATTGCAGATGGAGGTAGAATTTCTAAAACAAAAATTAAGAGAAGAAAAGATGGCTAGACTTGAGATGGAGCTGAAGGAAGATTTCAACTATTTGGAGACAAAATCAAAAGCAAAAGGAAAAGTAGTTCTCATTCAAGAACCAGTCGTCGAGAAGGAGAATGAGGAAGATGAGTCAGAACAGGATGAAGATGTCAAAGTAATAACGGAGGAATATGTCGTGCATGCCCAAAAGAAAGAAAGCACAGCGGAGTATGGTGAGCCCAGTAGAAAGAAGATGAGCCCATAAAGGCCCTGGAACCACTTAAGCCCAAAAGAGTTTTGAACAGACTGTTCAACATGGAGGTTTAGTTCGACATACCAGGAGTGAAGCCTTTCGCTGTTCAAGCTATTCTTGATACAGGTGCAACCACGTGTTGTATCAACCAGAATATAGTACCGGAAGAGGCTCAAGAGGAGAATAGTTATACTGTTTACTTTAATGGTATTAACTAAAGGCAAGCAGCATGCATGAAAATTAAACATGGCTAGATGACAATCGGTGAAAATAAATTCTAGATACCATTGATATACAGCTTTCCAATGAGTAGTATGCGAGATGGGATACATATGCTACTCGACTGTAATTTCATACGAGCCATGTACGGTGGAGTAAGATTGGAGGGAGATGTGGTAACCTTTTACAAAAATTTGACCACAATCCAAACAAAGCAGGAAGCAGAATTGACGGCCCCAGCAATAGAAGAATTGGAGTTATCCCAGGAGGAATACTTTGAGATACAAGAGGTTGTATACTTCAATTTGGGCCATTCAAGCCCAAGATTTAAGGAGCAGTTCAGCCCATTAGTACACAGGCTGAAGGAGGTTGAATTTATTGGTGAAAATCCATTGAAGCATTGGGCCAGGAATCAAATTAAATGCAGGCTTGAGATAATTAATCCTGATGTAACTATCGAAGACAAGCCTTTGAAGCAAGTGACCCCAGCAATGAAGGAGGCCTTTACCAGGCATGTGGATGCATTGCTCAAGCTAGGAGTCATTAGGCCCAGTCCAAGTCATCACAGAACTATGGTGATGATTGTACATTCAAGATCGTCTATTGATGAAAAGACCGGTCGAGAAATTAAAGGAAAGAAGCATATGGTGTTCAATTATACTGCGCTCAATGACAACACCTATAAGGATCAATACAGCCTACCTGGTATAAATACGATCCTTGAGAAAATTGGCAACAGCATCATCTATTCAAAATTTGACTTGAAAAGCGGTTTCCACCAAATTGCCACGGACAAGGAGTCAATTCCCTGGACAACATTCATTGTTCCAGGAGGCCTATATGAATGGTTGGTGATGCCATTTGGCTTAAAGAATGCACCGGTGATATTTCAGAGAAAGATGGATCAGTGTTTCAAAGGAACTGAAGAGTTTATCGCGGTGTACATTGATGATATCATTTTTTTCTCTCAAAATGAAGTTGACCATGCCAAGCATCTTCAAATTATGCTTGAGATTTGTGAGTGAGAAGGATTAGTCTTATCTGTGAATAAGATGAAGATTGTTTTACCTGAAGTTGAATTCCTTGGAGCAATTATTGGAAGGAAAAAGATCAAGCTCCAACCTCATATCATTAAAGAGATAGTGGAATTCAAGGAGGAGACGCTGAAGGATAAGAAAGGTCTGAGGTCATGGCTAGGGATTCTTAATTTTGCTCGAAATTATATCCCAAAGCTAGGAACATTGTCAGGACCTTTGTACTTAAAGACCAGTACTCATGGTGATAAGCGAATGAGGAACTCAGATTTGAAGTTATTACAACAAATCAAGCAGCAGGTGCAGAACTTACCTGATCTGGAAGTACCCTTTGAAGACTGTTATATCATCCTTGAAACGAATGGTTGTATGGAAGGTTGGGGAGGTGTGTGCAAATGGAAGAAGAGAAAGAGAGACCCTAGGAGCACTAAAAAGATTTGTGCTTATACGAGCGGGAAATTTCCAGTTGTCAAATCAACCATTGATGCAGAAATTTTTGCATGCATGGAGACATTAAAGGCCTTGAAAATCCATTATCTCGATAAGTAGGAAATTACACTTCAAACTGACTATCAGGCTATTATTAGCTATTTTAATAAGTCGGTCAATAATAAGCCTTCTAGAGTTAGATGGATGAACTTTGTTGATTTCGTTACTGGGACTGGAGTTAAAATATGTTTTGAACATATTAATGGAAAGCTTAACGTTCTCGCAGACAGCTTATCCAGGCTTGTTTGCTTTATGAAAGAAGAACGAGAATGGACAGCTCAAGAAGAGAAGGCTATGTAGGACTTAGGAGCAGTATTGCAGGAGCTAGAGGAAGCCCAAGAAGGTTATCCAACGGAGTAGCTAGAGGCAATAACCCACTGGATTCAAAAGCATTACCCATCAGATACAGGCAATTCATTAACCACCCAGGCCCAATCAGTTTACTGGAGTCAACACGAAGAAGAGAACAAGCCCATCACTTGCAAAACGAGGCGGCGGCCCGGGCCCAACAAGCAGTTCAAGATCTTCGATCCGTGCTGGAATCCAAATACTACCACTGCCTGCGAAATGCCACCAGAGACAATTACTGGGGCGACATTCTATCCGACGTGGACACCCTGTCTGGATCCGTGAAGTGGAAATTCGCCTAAACCAACTAGCGATTGATGTGGACCGTGATGAAGTTTGACGTCATTGCTTACGCACGCAGTGACAGCTGTAATGCGCGTTGCTTTGTCTACGCGTTTTATCTTTAACTTTGCTTTTTCTTTGTCGGCCATTTTGTCAACCATATTATTTATCTTTTGTGCTAAGGCATATTTGCCTTTTGTATTGTGTGGTTTGTAAAGAAGTGGCGTAGCCATTAAGTCAGAATGTTTTTAAGCGTTAGTGGCAATGGGGCCCAATGAGCACCCGACAATGCAAAGTGGATTCTTTCTTCGTTTGTAAGTTTGCTTAGCTTACACGCTAAGCTTAGTCTTGAGTCGCCTATATAAGGCCAGTTCATATTCAGTTGCAAGACATGAGAGAAATACTCTAAGTCTTCTGAGAATTGTAAGCAGTTTGGGTTTTTCGCAGCTAATAAAATATAGTGTTTTCTACCTTTCATTGTTTTTGTTAGCTACCCACGATCCTTTGTTGGTGTCAGAGCTTGTGTATTTCCAAAAGGTAATATGGTGTTCTAACTTTCTCGTATTCTGGGGCAACCAGAAGAGGTTATTATGCCAATAACGTTGCAGGCTGTTTATGCCAAACAGATTGTGAGTTGTTCATTCAATCTTGATCTTGCATTCTTGGTGTAAGCAAAAGGGTGTCTGGATCCGTACAGTATTGGCAGAAGGGCGTAAGACCAGGAAGATAGCGGTGTTGGGCACATGAGTCCAAACCAGGAGCAAAAGGTTAAGGGAGTTTGAGCAGTTCACATGTCTGAAAGGTTTGAACAGTCCGTGATTAATTGGCATAATAATTCTCGAATGGCCAACCTGGAATACTTGGATTTGTCTGGTCCATCAAAACCTAAGTTATCACAACTTGCTCATAATATAGACGTAGTTTACGATCGTTTATTGTTATTTTCTAAAATATCCTTGAAAGACTTTTGTAAAATTCTTGAAAATAAAAGAGTTAGTCATCCAGTTACAAACAGTTCCAGTCCTCAACCCAGAAGGAGTTGCTCTCCTTAAGGGAGTTGATCGAGGAGCAGAAGCCATTGACCAAAGGAGAAGTGAAGCAGCTTGTTGCTGAGATTGCAAAGCAGCCAAAGCTTGTAGAGCCGGAGGCTCTCAGGCTCACAGAAGAACTTAGATCACAAGTGCAAAAAGTGGAGGATCTCCTTCACGAACTTAGAGGTGTACTCACTTCATGAGTTACTTGCCAACCACTGCTAGCATAGTTTATCAAGAAGCTCTTGAAGCTCCAGCAGTAGGATTTGTGAAACCAGGAGAAAGAATTCTTGAAACAGCATCGGGCATAGCAACTATCATAAAGCAAAACAATACTATCATCCAGTTGCTAGTGACAGCCAACGAACAACTAGAAGACTGCAAAGGACAACTCAAGGAGTTAGTAGATCGTAGCAGAAAGGCGAAAGCTCCTAGTGTAGATCTAGAAGGTTCTATTTCTAGTTTACAGAAGCAGTTTGAAGGAATCTCGTTTGGAGGGGAGAAACCCAAGCCAAAGGCGCCATCTGGCCCATTCTACGTTTTCAAGGATCCTCTCAAAATCCTTGAAGAAGAGAAAAGAAAGTTACGAAAATGAGTAGTCGTACTCTAACGGTTATTGATGGACCTTCTATCCTGGAATCTACTTCTGGGCAGAACCCTACAGTAAAAGATCAAATTAGAGACTATCGGAGGAGTAGCAGATTTCGATATGAGGCACAAAGAAGACTCAGATCTAGATCCAGATCGAGGCGGAGATTTCAAAGAAGTCTGGAGAGCCAAATTGATCCAGAACATGAATTGAGACTTTCTCAACGAAGGCGAGCTAATCTAGTCCCAACTGAGACATTGTACGACTCATGGTGGTTAGAACCAAGGCACTGAGTTTATCAACATTACTCAGAGAACAGAATCTTATGTGTTGGAGAAGAAAACCAACAGGAGCTCCCATTCGTTACAGAAGGAAGTTATCGGAGACTCAGGCGAGAAGGTATGGAGTACATACATCTTGGTCTAATTATGATCAGGATTCATGCTTTGCATAGACGAGATGCAGGCACAAATGCCTTGATAGTGGTTTGTGATACCAAATGGAATGATGACCGCGCAATCATTGGCACGATGGAGGCAGATCTATCCACGAGGACTTAGCTAGTATACCTAGCCCCTGACATGATGATGAGTATAGAAGATTTTCACAACCATATCCAGCTAGCCATTCAGACGAGAGGTTATGAAGGATGGCAGGGAGCTAAAAGCAATTTGCTAATTACTCGATCATTGATTGGAAGATTGACGAATTCCAACTTCTCTGGATTTCAATATAATGTTCAGCATGTTGCAGACTACTTAGCAAGCAATGGGATATCTGTTGTCCTAGGACAAAAGCACTCAACAGAAGCATTGCAAGGACTAAGATGGGTAGTAAAACCATCCAATAGATCCAAATGCTCAGCAGCCAACAACGGCAGATATGCGAACAAGAGTATATCGTAGTATCTCACTGCGATTTTCCAATTATGCTACAGTGCCCCCCTCAAAGGCCTATCCAAGTGGATGAACATGATGTTGAAGAAGCAGATGAAGCAAGAGGAGGAATTAGCCCTAGTCTGTAGGGAAGAAGACAATTGGGATCTCCATGGACAATCAAGTGGCAAATACGACTTTTATGTTCGGTATGTGGGTGCGGGTGCGCATACACACACATATATATACATACAGAAAATAAATACTTTAATTTTTTATTTGTTATTAAGTGAACACATTTTTAAAATTTTTTGTCGAAAATAAATTTTTTAATTTTTTAAATAATAGAAAACAAAAAACAGTATTTTGTTTTTTTGTATGTAAACACACTTCAACCTTTCTTTTTTGGAATGTGTATGGGATGGGAAATTATGATTGGAGTGAACACCTATCATCTGGAGCATGTTCACCGAATGGTGCATGGGAATGGAGAAATGAGTGAAAAATTTATGAGCACGAAACTTATTAGGCTGCTGACTTTTGCTGGGTTTTATAGCATTGATAGAACGATTGAATGTAGAAGTGCATCAGAATGACTGTTGCTTCAGTTGCGGTTGTACGGTTATATGTACCAGGGTCGAAGATGAAGTGAAGAATTTGATGAAGGGTAAAGAAATACAGAGCCAAATCTCTAGCTCCAACTTTCAAGGCTCCATTTCATCAGAAAGCTTACTGCATCTTCTTTTCTCAATTCTGATTCACTATTTAGGAGTGAAATTCATATCAGAATTGCCAAAACTGCATCTTCTCTCAAAACAACTATCAACGTCTTCTAGATCCGCAGAACTGTTGCTTTTCCTTTCGGGTATCTTGTTAGCTGAACATGCATCAAGAATGCAGCTCATAACTCTGTATATGCGTGTTTTGTTTATTGAACAAATAAAACAGGCATAGTCTACTTTAGCCCCTTTTGGTAAATTAACCTTCCAAGTTACGAAAAAGGAAGGGAAATAAACTAATCTGGGCTTATCGTTGAATCTGAAGATGCCCCTTAATTTGTTAATGATGATGACTGTCAGGTTCTCAGCAATTCTTTTCCTGTTGGAAAGAAAATCAAGAAGCTTGCCAATTTCTTGGAGGATCTTTTGGTGTTCCTGTTCATAGCTTTCTTTTCCCCAAGATTGACGCGCGAACAAGGAAAAGCTATTAGACGGACGATAAATTGTAATGTGGTTGCGGACCAAACTCCTGAAGCCTTTATTATATTGTATACTAATGATGGTTTAATCTTAATTTTTTCTAACAAAAATAACTATTACGAAATATTACAATTAAAATTACTTTGGTCTGAAAATGTTAAACGTTAGTGTCAGGATGTTGATGTGTTTAGAACATTTCACATAACATATTATAAAAATCTTATCACATAACGTATCAGCATGGTTTTTTTATTAAAATTATTTTAATTCAAATATTTTTATGTGATGAAATTTTTTTCATGATAAAATTGTTATTGGGCTATAAGTTTAGTTATTGAAAATGTAATTAACCCTACAAAGGCCTATATGGAAATGGCTAAAGAGGAATTGGGCTCACTATATTAGTTGGGTATTTGTGTTAGGCCTTATTTGATTGGTTGTATGATATGATTTATTAATGTATTATTTTTTAGAAAATAATATTTGGGAGCATAATTTTTTTTATGGTATTATATTTCATAATTTTGATTCATGATTCTTAAATAATGGTTTTGTCTAATTTTGAGAATCAACAAATTGATGATTCTCCATGATTTTCATTATTTACTTTTATTATTTTAACCTTATTACTTTTATTATAATTAATTTTACTAATATTTATTATGATAATTTAGAATTAATATTTATTAGTATGTTATGTGTGATAATTTAAAACAATATTATAAAATTATATACTATCATACAGTTTTTTTAAATATCATATCGTTAAAATTATGTTGTACCATACTGTAATATGCTGTACAGTACATAATTAATCACATACTATTATCAACCAAACGTTCATAGCAATAGCAATTGTGATTAGAACATTTTCAAACCATCGAATTGAACAGTTGGATTTGTTTAGCTATAAAGTTTTAAAAAATTGATGTTTGAATAAGCAATCTCATTAGAAGAGAATTTCAAAATCCAGCTGTTAGCATAAAAAGAATGATGGAAATATTTGGTAGAAAGGCAAATCTGTCAGCCGTGATCGCCCAAGCACATGAGAAACAATGGTTGTGGCCTATATGTCATTTCGTCGGTTTTGAACTGCTCAAGGAGCAAGGGGTAGTAATACGAAATATGTAGTATTGCCGTAGAGATTTTGAGTTTGAATTTTTTTATTTATTTTTAATTAAAAAAATAAAATATATTAAAATTTATATTATGGGTGATTTATTTTTGACTAGATCAATTTCAAAGTTAAATTTTTAGTCGGTAGAACTTTAATTTTATAGTTTTTTTGTTCGATCAGTTGTTAATATTAAGTATTTGGGTTCTGTCAAGCACAAACAAGCCGAGCATTCAGGTTGATGTATATGTATTTATTATATTCAAAGCTTGAAATATATATAAAATTTATGGGTGGAATTAATATTCCTGTATTATTTGACTGAGTAAGCAATGTACGTTTACTAAATTGAGTTGCTAACAGACAATATTGAGGTAATGGGATTTTGCCGCTTTTGGGCTGACTGTTCGTCCCCCATGGACCCCACCTTCTAAAGATTTGTGTCGGTAACTAATTACTACTTGTTGACATTAGGATTAGGCCAAACCCCGACAAGCAACAAATCATATGTCATAATGGAAATCCACTGGATTAATTATTTTTTCCAAATTACCCTCATTAATTATCAGTTTATTGCAAACTTATTTTAAAAACAAGATTATTAGTTAGATTTTTTGTTTTTGGACAAAGAAAGTGATTCTTTCTGTAATCAATTTGCTACAAGATTATCTTATTTCTCAACAGAATACAATTGGTTTATCTTTAAACTTGATTTGGATCCCTAATTTATATATATATATATATATATATATATATAAAAGAACTGAAATTAATTAAGATGATGGAGTATGCAAATTATACGCCATGAATTTAATTCAGACCGACACACGTAGCAGTAATTGGCATGTGACGTGCACGTGCCATTCAATAATATATATAGGTTGTGAATTACGTGTATTTGGAACTTAAATAATTTTTTATATACATTATCTTCTTAATTAATTGTCATCTTCCTTGCATCTTTTCATGTTTCCCATCCCAAGCAACTTTATTTTTTCGTTTTCATCAATAATTTCAAATATGATTACTCAGGGACGGAAATTATAAAAGAAAAATTGTAATTTTATAAGAAAAATTTTGAATGATAATAATAATAATTTGGAGATAAATTTAAAGTTATGATTTAGATTTTTAAAAAAAAAATTAAAGTCAAAACTCTAGAAAATTTAAAAATTGATTGTAAGAAATTTCATATGTGTTAATTGAAGAAAGATAAAAAAAATTATATCCACGTGACAGGTTCACATGGATTCAAAACTTCAAACTTCAAATCAACCAAAACAAGTCTCATGATTAATTACCCTAACTTCACGCAAATGGGACCCGCGTTTCGTATTCCATTGGGCCACGTAAGATTTGTGGGTCTCTTTCATGGGAGTACGTGGACTTTTACTTCCACGTAATTGAGCCTTTTTGCAGATCTGTGTAGACATTGTTATCTCTTTATTGTAAAAAAAATAGAAAGATCTGT